>PVIJ01010664.1:0-58969 GCA_004024925.1 Scalopus aquaticus | reverse complement strand
GGGGCCTCCCCGGTGGCGCAGCGGTTGAGAGCTGCGCTGTGGAGCTGTCGGCAGCGGCGACGCGAGTTCGACGCCCAGCCAGGGGAGAATCCCATATGGTGCGGCAGACCTCTCCTGCCTCGCCCGCTGCTCCCCTCAGCAGTGTATTTCTGATCTGCCTGTTCTGCTCCCCGCTCTGTCTCTGGTGAACCCTCTCGCCGCCCCACGCCTCTGGCCTGTACCCCAGCTTGTATGTAAAAAAAAATAAAAAATTAAAAAAAAAAAAAAGATCCTCCTGTTCTGCTCCCCCCTGTCTCTGGTGAATCCTCTCACCACCCTACACCTCTGGCCTGCACCCCAGTTCTTGTATGCATAAATAAATAAATCTTTTTTAAAATCATTTTGAATTTTCAAAAATCTAAGATATGAAATTTTAAATTATGTTGCAACCCTAGAACTCTTTTAAAAAGCTGCCTTTGATGACTGTAAATCCATAGATTAGACTGGCCAGCTGACAGAGTCTCAATGAGAAACAGTAGCTATTTTGAGTTGAGAATTTAGGTAGACTTGCAGAGGAAGTTAACAAATGCCTTATAGGATTGGGACATTTCCTGTTGCCCCCAAATTATTGTCTGTAGTGGAATGTGGAAGAGGAGTCATCAAGGTCTTCACAATGTAAAGCATCAATAGATACCAGTCATTGTCTCTCTCACACACACCAGGATTTACAGAACAAAGCTAATTCCATTCCAACTCTACCTCATCGCCTTGTAACGTCTTCATGAGAGAGACTTTTGGTGCTAAGGGAGAGTCATAGGGCATTGAGCCTTGTAGGGTAGGGAATAGAGGTTCCACAAGTAAGATACTTCCCTCCTAAGTCAAAGGGGTTTCTAAGAGTGGCTGGTAGAGCCTAGTAAAGCTGCACCAAGAGGAAACTGGCCATCTGGCTAAACAGTTGATGGTAAGTGGACTTATGGGCTCTGTATATCTAGACTAAAGTGACTGAAGGGAAGTGCAGAGACCTCCGAAATGGACTAACCTGCTTTCGCTCCACTTGGCAGGGCAAGAACCTGTGATTTCCTTGTGGTTCAACTGGACCATTTGAAAGTTCCAAGAGCTTCAGTCCCTTGAGGATTGTCTTGAAGGTTATTTTCTGGGGAGGGGGCCCAGAGTGGCAAGAGACAAATGGGAGGGGGTAGGCTTGGAGCTAATGAAAGAAACTGAGCCAGAGGGATCTCCCATTTGAGGCAACTATGGCATGTAGGTCTTCTGAAGAACTCCATATCACCTCGTGGAAGACCTGCCTTTGGATTCCACAGAACCCATGGGACCAGTAAGTTTAGCAGAGAAACAGCAACCAACAAATAATTATAGCTGGACTCAATTAAGTAAGAAATATTCTTATTTTCCCCCTAAAATTTCCTCCTCCAATCACATTCTCAGAAAAGCTATATCACAAAGGAAATAACAGTTCACACTTCTCTCACACTTTAAGTTCCTTAAAGTGTTGATATGTTTGCTGATTTTTCCCTTCATTTCTAGAGAGTAGAAAGGCTTTCTACTTACAAATATGGGGATTCTATGCCTTTGACTCCTTAATTTAATATAGAGAACAAGAGCCTTATAATGAAGTAGAAAACATGTTCCCACCCACCCATGCCAGGTAGACTTGTTTGGCCCATCCGAGCAACCACTGTCTGGATAACCTCTGTCTCCAGTCACAAGAGGAGGCCAGAAAAGAGCCACCATCACAACCTAGAAAATGGACCTATAACAGTGCCCTTCCAATTTGATTTTATGCTTTTGACATCATGACCTAATATATGTGTGTAAATGAAAACAAGTTACACAAAACAATATTTACCTTACTAAGTATAATGTGTTACAGCTTTTGTTTATTCCATTCTATTTCATTCTTTTTAAATATTGACTGCAACCCTTTAAATTGATTTCATAACCCACTAATGGATGGTAACCTGTGTTTGAAGTATTCTGGTCTAAGGTAACAATCTGGCTGGTGATGGATCAAAGATGACATTTTTATCTACTAAACAGCATTAAATGTATTTGTTAGCTATTGCTAAGTGATAAAAGACCCAAAATGTAGCAACTTAAAGCAACATGCATTTCTTATCTCATGGTTTCTATGAATCAGGAATCCGGCATGGGTTTATGTGGGTTCTCTCTTTCAGGGTCTGGCATATAGATAAAATGAAGTTTTTACAATTTCTAGAAGAAAATTCCATTGAGATGATTTTTATTGGGATTCCATTTAAATTTTTTAAATTTATAAATATAATCTTTCACAAACGTAAAGGACAATTTTTTTTTTTAAGTAATAATTTCCATGGCTCCTTTTTATGAAATCCAGTGTTCTCAACATGGCATACAGGCCTTCCATAATCTCGTTTTTGCCTGTGTTTCCAGACTCTTCCCATTCTCTAGCATCAACAGATAATATATTATTTATCTTTGTCCCCTTTTGAGCAAAGTCAGTGTTTAGTCCATAGTTACTATGGCTCGTCACAGAGATTCAATAAATATTTGTGAAAATAATTTTTTAAAATACAGGAATAAAAAACAGAAAATAAGTGGTTTCCTCAAGGCTTTATGGTTGGTAAGTGGCAGGAGCAAGACTGAAATTTGTGTGTTAGATGACAAAGTCAACACCTCCTCCCCAAACAGTGAACTATATATAGCTTGCTTTCTGCATAATGCTGCTCTCTCTGTCTCTCTGTCTCTGTCTCTCTCTTCCCTCTTCCCTCTCTCCCCTCCTGATTTATTGCTTAAATCTGGACCCAACCATGAAACACATAACTTTTACTTGACTCTTAATTCTATTTTAGTCAACAAGTTACTCCCCCACCTTTTGAAAATTGTGGTAAAATACACATAAAATTTACCATGTTAGCCATTTTTAAGTATGCAGTTTAACAGCATCAAATACATTCACATTGTTGTGCATAAAATCTCCAGAATTCCTTTTATCTTGCAAAACTGAAATTCTGCATCCATTAAAAAAAAATCCCCATTTTCCTCATTCCTAGCTCCTCACAGCAATACCTCTATGAATTGGACTGCCCTAGGTACCTCACATTAAGTGAAATTGTATAGCATTTGTCATGTTGTTCCTAGATTATTTTGCTTAGTATAAGGTCCTCAAGTTTTACCTACCTTGTAGCATGTGTCAGAATTTCCTTCCTTTTTAACACTGACTAATATTCCATTATATGTATATAGCATATTTTATTTTTTCATTCATACTGTTGCATGTACACTTGGGTCGTTTCCAACTTTTTGCTATTACAATGCTGCTGCTATGAACAAAGGCACATAATCTCTCCAAGATCCCTCTTTCAATTATTGTGGGTATATGCCCAAAAGTGGAATTTCTGGTCACATATTAATCATATACTTTATTTTTTGAGGAACTGCCATACTGTTTTCCATAGCAACTGGGCCATTTTATATTCTTACCAGCAGCATCCTGGGGTTCATTGTTTCTGCCTCCTCATCAATCTCCTTGATTTTTTAAATTTGTGCTCTTTATAATGTCTCACATTCTAGATTTAGAGATCACATCTTTGTGTTGCCATTTAACTTGTTCCTCCACTTCTGACATTTCCTGTAAACTAGTAGTTAGATCTAGGTTCTTGATCTAACTACTCATGTTCACTTGAGTTTTCTGGCAAGAATAATTCATAGGATGTGTACTTCCTATTATAACACAGCAGGAAGCAAATTATGTCTGCCTATTCTACTTTTAGTAAAAGTGGGAAAATTGATAAAATTATTAGTAAATTCAGGTGTTTTCTGCCTAATCCTGCCATTGAAAAAGTTCCCCATCAACATTTTACCAGTGGCTTTAAACACTGTTCATGGAAGGACATTTTCTAGATCTATAATTTTCTTATGGATTCCAAAATGGTAGTGATCTAAATCTAATATTCCTTTTTGCATTTATTAGCTGGAATTGTTCTATGAAAAAAGCTTTCCCTCTATTAGGTTAGCCTGAAAGAGTAAAGGAGTGACAGGATACATGCTTGAACTTTTTTATTTACAGAGGTTGAGAATAATAAATTGGTCCCTACCAATCAAGTTGACCAAATGAGGTTTCTTTTTTGGAGTTGGTAATTATGAACTCACTTTTTTTCCAAATACCAATTTCACTCCTCAGAGTATTTCTAGACTTCTCATTAAATACCTTGTGACTTATTGTTTTTCATTTCAACTCAGGCTTCATCAAATCATTGAGCCTTAGTAATTGAATTCCACTTCTGCAACCAAATACTGACTAATTCATATGCCAGTGGACCCTCCTGAGAATGTCTGTCCTGAGAATGTTGAAAAGGGGATTGTGAAGGGAGTTATTAGGTTTTTCTCACCTTCAGACAGAAAATTGGATTAGTTCCTCCCTTAAACCAACTCAGAATATAGCCTTACCCATTTCTTGACTCTTCTACTTCAACAGTCTCCAACTTGAAATGACCCCTAATTGTTAAAGAATTCTGAACCTACCAAGGTATATTAATAAAAGACAAGATTTTTGGCTGCCTACCATACCTTTTCCTTTTCCAAGAAGTTCTTGCTCCCCCTGGTAGGATAGCCAATCACTTGTGCCTTGCCCCAGGGCACAGAAGAGCAGAGAGATGTGGAGGCTGTGGGTTTGGGGTCAAGAAGCTGGGCTGAGACTCTGGGATTTTCATTAGCCAAGTCCTAGAATTTTACTTAAGCTGTTAGCAAAGATTTGTCCTCTTACTAGCTGTCAGAGTCATTTCTTCCAACAGAGAAAAAACACCTTTCTAACTTGGCTAAAATGAGCAATTGCTTCTTCTTAACCAATTTCAGGGTTTTTTCTTGTTCTAGACTGATCTTCTATAAGATTCATTGAAATAACCAATGGTAGATTTTCTCATTTTACAGAGAACCCCACTTCCTTAGGACTTCTCCCCAAAAATCCTCTTGCTGAGAAACCCCAAGTTGCAACAAATAATTAACTCAACCTGTTTATTTTGGAAGACACTGAAATAGTACCTTGGCTAAATGACTTGAGTTCTTCAGTGACCACTTAAGAATTACTAATGAGGGGCCTCCCTGGTGGCACAAGGGGTTAAGTCTCAGCACTACTGGGCTATGGGCAGCCACTGCAGCACAAGTTGGAGTTCCATCCCAGGCCAGACAGCTAACCCACATGGCACAGCAGACCTCTCCTGTCTTGCCTGCTGCTCCCCTCAGCAGTGTATTTCAGTCAATCTGCCTGTTCTGCTCCCCACTCTGTCTCTGGTGAATCCTCTCACCCCCCATACCTGCCATACCTGTGGCCTGTGCCCCAGATCTTGCATGCATAAGTAAATAAAATAAATCATTAAGAAATTACTAATGAAATAAAAAATATTTTTAAAACCCAATTGTTTTAGAACTGCCTGCAAAGCAAAGGCTATTACAGGAAACCAAGTCACCAAAGATTTAGAAGTGGTGTTTAATCTGTGTTAGGGAATTTGGTTAGGGATAATAAACAAAGGTCTTCTCTGAATGGAGGGCTGTGATCAGGGGGTCCCAGGGGCTGTGTACTTCATTAATTATCTTTGAGAGAGTATGAAGAATGAATCAACACAAACAAAACCTTTTCAGATCCCATTTCTACATTCTCATCTCCTTTAGAACTTTAGGAGCTGGCTCCATGTTCGTTACGTTCTCCATACTACCATGAAATCCATCAAGAGAGTTGTCCCTGCATAAGGCCCACGAATCCAAGAAAACTAGAATTAAAACATTACTGCTTTACAATCCCGATGAAATAATGAATCTAGAAAATGACCACATCTGTTAAAATTATTATTGTAGTAGAAAATATTGTAACTAATAGCTTTCAATAAACCCACTGAAATGTTATTTAAATTCTTACTCTGTTTCAGATAGGAAAATTGTAAAATCCAAATACTGGTGGTAAAAACTTGTTTCCCAACATGCATCCATACTTCTTTGTATGTGTAGCTTTGTATGTGTAGCATACTTCTTTAACAGTGTAGCTGTTACCCAGTGCCCACAAGAGACTACTTTCCTAGCTTCCTTGACAGTTAGTCATGGTCACATGGTCACATAAATTCTTGTGAGATGAAAGAAAAAATGGATGTGCTATTTGCTAGAATCTTCCTGTTAATCCTTGCACTCTTCACCTTCATGCTGCTTCAATCTTGATCTCTAGATTAGAATAGACATTTTAGGTTGTGAGTCCAGATTATGCTCAGTGGCACATGAGAAAAGACAGCTGGGCCTTATACAGCAAGAGCACCATTCATCCCTGGACCATCTTTCCTGTCTTTTACATGACACCAAAATAAACTGTAGGGGAAGCAGTAAGCTCAGAAACTGCTGAGCATGGAGGAGAAAGTGGGGAGAAGAGAGGTGGGAAGAGGGGAAAAAAGGAGACAGGGGAGGAAGAAAAAAAGGAGGGGCAGAGGGAGTTGGAGTAAAAGAAAAATAGAGGGTGAAGAAAGGGAATGGGTGGGGAGGAGTAGGGAAAGGCCTGAGATCTAGTGACCATTTTGCTTTGGCTTCCTGGATGCTCAGGAGAATGGGTTAATTGAAAACTATTAGTTACGACTTTTTCTACCACAAGTTACAGAAAACTAACTTGGAATGAATGACATAAGGTAATATTTATTATCTCAGGAATGAAGTCCATGGCTGGGATGGGCTCAGACCAGGCTGGGCAGGGGCAGCAGCGCTTTGGCTCCACAAAATGATTGCTACAGCTTCAGGTGTCACAGTGAGTGAGAACTTTGTTCAGTGAAGACTTTTCCTTGTGTCTCTTAAAAGTGAAGAACTCTTTTTCAGAATCCTCCTGCAGACTTCCCCTCCAATGTCACTCACTAGATTACAGTCACTTGTCACTTAAGGATGTTTAGGTTAATAACGGACTGCATATACAACGGTGGTCCCCTCAGGCTATTCATATAGGCCAGATGTGTAGTAGGTAATACCATCTAGGTCTCTGAACTTACACTCTGACATTTACACATTGCCTGATGAATGACACATTTCTTAGAATATATTCCCGTTAAGAGACACATGACTGTATATACCCATTACTAAAGCAATCACAGGCAGCGAGGATTATCATGACTAATAACACTGGTCAACAGTGAGATCGTTACGGACTTAAAAAGGCCCTAATCTGTAGTATCTTGGTGTGCTGAACATGAATATAACCCTGAAAATTCTTTTATTAGCTCTCGTTTTGAAGATATTTCATATAATTCATTTTATATGTTTCACCTTGTAAATGTAGCCAGTAGGACTGCAACAACATCCTAAATCAATCTAGAATGATGTCATATTGCATCGCATTGCATAATACCATCATGCACACATCATCCAGAGTTGATTGCATCATTTTCTAATGCAATGCAATACTACTGCCAGGAGGCTGCTGAAGTAAGCTGACGTCAGCAGTGCACTATATATAAAGCCCTGTCGGAAAGGTTGAGCATTGAAAATATTTCAGACTTTGTGCGAGACAGTTTAAGCTACTGTTCCATAGAACTGTTATTCTTTTATCCATGTAGGCACAATACAGAACAGTAATGCCTCGAACGTATGTTAATAATGTGGATAATTTCTGCTTTATTTGTGGGAAAGTGACATTTGCCAACCAGAAGAAAAGTATCACTTCTCAAGTGAAGAAGGCTTATCATCTTTACTTTGGATGCAAGGTTGGTGATCAAGACAAGCCTTGGGCCCCGCATATATGCTGTGCTACATGTACAACACAGCTTTCACAGTGGTTAAATGGCAAAAGACCATCAATGCGTTTGCAGTCCCCATGGTGTGGAGAGGGCCAAGCAACCACAGAAAAGACTGTTACTTCTGTTTGTTTCCTCCTCTTTCTGGCAGAATAACGAAGCAAAAGAAGTGAAGAATAGTCTACCCAAACATTCTGTCTGCACTGAGACCAGTTCCACATGGTGAGGGGACTTCCTATTCCAGAACCTCCAGCAGAATATTCTCTCGATTCATGTGATGAGGACAAGGGTGAGCCGACCTGTTCTCCTGTTCCATCAGCATGCACTGATCCAGATTTTCACTGTGGTGCATCATCAACCCCCCACAGACAAACCCAGGAAGAACTAAATGATCTGTTTTGTGATTTGGACTTATCCAAGAACAAGGCAGAATTGCTAGGATCAAGACTCCAACAGTGGAACCTTCTAGATGTCACAATTACTTTCTATCAAAAGTGTCACCAGCAGTTGGAGCATTTCTTCAGAAAGGAAAGTACTCTGGCGTTCTGTCTGATATTGAGGGCCTCATGAATGCTTTAGAAATCACTCATGAGGGCCTCCCTGGTGGCGCAGCGGTTAGGTGATGCGCTGTGGAGCTGTTGGCAGTGGTGATGCGAGTGCGACATCCAGCCGGGGAGAATCCCACATGGTGCAGCAGACCTCTCCTGCCTGGCCCGCTGCTCCCCTCAGCAGTGTATTTCTGATCTGCCTGTTCTGCTCCCCACTCTGTCTCTGGTGAATCCTCTCGCCGCCCCACGCCTCTGGCCTGTACCCCAGCTTGTATGTATAAATAAATAAATCTTTAAAAAAAAAAACAAAAAGAAATCACTCATGACCCACAAGAATGGAGACTATTTCTAGACTCTTTGAAACTGAGTCTTAAGGCTGTGCTTTTGCACAATGGAAACCATCTTCCATCTATTCTATTCCTGAACAGCTGTACAAGAGACAAGCGAAGAAATCTAAGAGGTAGTCTGACTTGATTTTTTTACAGGTATGAACCGTAGGCCTATTACTATTGGCATGCATTTCATGATGTAAACATCCATTTATTGCAGATTCCAAAAAAAACCAGAGCCAAAATTAGAATTTGACTGTCATATTCGTGTTGAGCATATACAAATTGATAGGAAATGACTAATTTTATTTCAGTAACATGGCTTTTGTAAAAATTTGTTGACCAATGTAATAAACCATATGAACTCAGATCTACTTCTGTAACTGCGGAGGGGATCACTTTCCCATGAGTCACATTAGGAGATATAGGATCACTACTTATGACACAAGTTGTCTAATGCACAACTCCAGGGGACCTCATGCACAGTCACAGTTGTCATTTGTAAGGTTATCATGACAAGCTTCCAGCAGATGGCAGTAAAGAGCTTAGGGAAAGGTCTTTTTCTGATTCACACAGTCACAGCAAGTCAACAAAGAAGATATCAAAATCAAGATTCTATTAGAAGGAAGGTGGAAATGAGGTGGGAGATGAGTACTTGGAAGGTAATGAGGGGTGTGCAATATAAAATAATCAAATTTATTATAAACCTTTTAAAAGTAAATGTGGTAATTTGTTATGAACCTTTACTCCAAAACATAGTAATATAAAATATGTTACCTTCAAAAGTGGGAGAGAGAGGGGTTAAAATAGGGGAGGGGAGAGCACAAGGGAATATGATAATGGTCACGGGTGCCAGGGTGGAGGGAGAATTATGGGGACTACACATGAGGGGAGAAATAAAATATTGTATAAAAGTAAGCAATGATGTAAAAAATATATTTAAAAAATTAAATAAAACATGTTACCTCAATAATAATCAACTATCATATTATATTAGTAAATTCTGTTTTAATGAAATAATCCACTCAAGCTTAAGAAAGATTCTTAAAATGTTTATTCAGTTTCATTGTAGTTACTCTGAAAAGTAAATACTAAACAGTTACCTTAAATTGAAAATCATAATGTATGAAACTATCACCACTAATAAAAAGTTTAATTAAGTTGCCGTGATTGATTTTTACAAAAGTAACATCATTCATATAGTAAAGACTTAACCCCCCCTTTTTACATCAAATGGTTAAGGTATATAGAAAATTTCTACACCTTGAAATAAGATACCAACTGAAATGGATAAAATATTGGCACTTAAGGCTAATCACATAAGGCATGACTGATTTTAAGTAATCTGAGACTTAAAGAAATCACTAAAGTTTTTTTTTTTCCACTATTTCTGTCAACTCTGTCCACAGAAAAGGAAAACAGTCAAAAGTAAACAAGCAGCCAGAGAATAAAGTTGGAGGTACAAAATGATATGTTGGAAAAAAAATTTTTAAATGCGTCTCTGAGGCCTCCCCGGTGGCGCAGCAGTTGAGCGCTGCGCTGTGGAGCTGTTGGCAGCGACGACATGAGTTCGACACCCAGCCGGGGAGAATCTCACATGGTGCGGCAGACCTCTCCTGCCTGGCCCGCTGCTCCCCTCAGCACTGTGTTTCTGATCTGCCTGTTCTGCTCCCCACTCTGTCTCTGGTGAACCCTCTCGCCGCCCCATGCCTCTGGCCTGTACCCCAGCTTGTATGTATAAATAAAAAATAAAATCTTAAAAAAAAAAAAGTTAAAAAAAATAATAAATGAGTCTCTGAGTAATCAATTTTCTTATTCCTCCCCATCAAAAAATTTCTTGTTCCTGTAACCTCTTAACAGCGAAGCAAAATCGTACAAATGATTATGTGATATAAAAATGCAGACAGGTTCTTACACTGCTGGTGGTAATGCAAACCGGTGCAGCCACTGTAGAAAACTGTGTGCAGGAGCTGCAAAACACTAAAAGTGGATCTACCCCATGATCCAGTGATTCCACTCCTAGCAATATATCCAAGGACACAATACTAATTTGAAAGGAAACCTGCACTCCTATGTTTACAACAGCACAATTTACAATAGCTAACATATGTAAACAGCATAAATGCCCTGGATCAAGAAAATATGGTGTATCTACACGGTGGAATACTAATGAGCAATCAAAAAAGATAAACTCGTGCCATTTGCAGCAATGTGGATGGAACTAGAAGGGATTATTCTAAGTGAAGCCAGAAGGCCAGAAGGCCAAAAAGAAATACCTGAAGGTTTTATTTACACGTGGAATCTAGAGAAACCAAACAAAGGGACAGGAAAAAAGACAAAACTTTCAAGGTGACCATAGATCTGAGGCCAACAGCAGGGGAAGAGGGCCAAATCAGGGCAGGGAAGAGCACAAGGGGCTGTGATGATTGATCACAGGTGCTACGGTGCTGTGATAACCACAGGAACTACACCTGAAAGAGAAATCAAATACTGTGCAAAAATTAACAAAGACGTATGAAAAAAATACAAAGGAATCAGTTTACACTTTGGGGTCAATAATATATGCAACGTGTGCGATGAAATGGAATTTCTTTCATATCTTCCCTATGCTCACGTGCATAGTCCCATAAGTAATAATCAAGAAGAATGGAATTGATATCTCCACCAGTTTTTTCACCTTTTTTCTCAATAAGCTCAAGAAGACAATCCCGAATTAGCTCAACACACCAAAGTGAGCACCCTCTGATTTCCACCTCTTGCTTACTTCCATAGGAGAGCATTTCCCCTGCAAAAGGAAAAATAGAGCAAGAAACATTAAGAGCCAGTGATAGAAAATCTACTCATGACTTTACTGCAGAACAAAAGACTATTTAAATAGTACTCATTTTAAAATTGTAAACTTTATACTTCATTTTAAACCATTTCTAGGGGGGGGGAAATAATAAATAAACCATTTCTAAACTCAGGCTTTATTATTTTTTTTAAGATTTATTCCTGCATACAAGAGCTGGGGTGTATGCAAGAAGTGTGGGGTTAGGGGGTAGTGAGAGGACTCACCAGAGGCAGAGTGGGAAGCAGAACAGTCAGCAGATTGACTGAAATACACTGCTGAGGGGAGCAGCAGGCAAGACAGCTGCGCCATGTGTGTCAGCTCCCTGGCCGGGAATGGAACTGGTGCTGCAGTGGCTGCTGATAGCGTGACAGGGCAGAGACTTAACCCTTGTGCCACCAGGGACGCCCCCTAAACTCAGGCTATAACTCACAATTGCAAGTTAAATTTCCTAAGGGCAGGAATCATGCCTGGTTATTTGTTTCAATATTGCGAAGACCTGGGCCTCCCTGATGGCACAGCGGTTGAGCGCTGCGCTGTGGATCTGTCGGCAGCTCATGATGCGAGTTCGATGCCCAGCCGGGGAGAATCCCACATGGTGCGGCAGACCTCTCCTGCCTCGCCTGCTGCTCCCCTCAGCAGTGTATTTCTGATCTGCCTGTTCTGCTCCCTACTCTGTCTCTGGTGAACCCTCTCGCCGCCCCATGCCTCTGGCCTGTACCCCAGCTTGTATGTATAAATAAATAAATCTTTAAAAAAAAAATATTGCCAAGACCTAATAAATGAATTGTAGTAACCACAAGTTTATATGATAGTATAAACTTCTAAATTATTTTTTAAAAGGATTTAAAATTAGTTTGATGCCAGGAAAGAATGTATCAATGCAAATCTGAAAGACTCCTAAGGGGTCAAATAATCAGTACTTCCTTCCTCACTTGAGAACTCAACATTGTCTTGGAGAAACCCTAAGTACATCAGGGAGAACCTAGGAAATCAAGTTGTTAACTTGAGCAAGGAATTCCAAGATTGTTCTTTGGATTCAGGATCCTTTAGTCAACACTGCCTAAATGTGGAGCTGAGACCTTCCCTAGGAACCACAGTCTATTTGGTGTACAGGATATATCTGCTTTTACAAAGTGGGCGTTGACTGTGCTTTGCCATTAAGACAAGATGGGATCATCAACTCAATTGCCTATGAAGGATCAGGCAGATGCACAGTGTGATGAACTAAAGCATATGTGCTGCCCTTTCTTTTCTTTCTTTTTTTTTAAAGATTTATTTTATCCTTGCTTAGAAGCTGGGGTGCAGGCCAGAGGTGTGGGGCGGTGAGAGGGTTCACCAGAGACAGAGTGGGGAGCAGAATAGGCAGATCGACGGAAATACACTGCTGAGGGGAGCAGTGGGCGAGGCAGGAGATGTCTGTGCGCCATGAGGGAATCTCCCCAGCCAGGCATCGAACTTGTACCGCAGCCACAGACAGCTCCACAGTGCTCTGCGCCACCAGGGAGGCCCTATTTGCTGCCCTTTCTAAAGGTAGACCAATGTCCCCTATTTCTTTATTTTTGTAAAAGAAGTAAAAGTTTGATTTTCATGTAGAATATCCTAATTGTCAAATATTGATAACTAAGTAAAAGTTGCTTAAAGCCTTGTAGGGGTCAAACGAAACTCATCTGTTGGTAATACTTGGCCTCTGACCAACAAGCACCAACCTACTTACAACCACACTGTAACAAAGAGGCCCTATGACCCATTGAAATGCCCCACCCCCAGAGGTACCCCTCCATCTACCTCTCCCTAGAGCTTGGCCACTCGTTACTAAGGCAGGTGAAAGAACAAGACACTTGACATCATGTCCCTCCATTTCCTTACTTTGCCCCAGAAGTTAGCATACAAATACTCTTTAGTTCTTTTGTCAATCAATTCCTACTAACTTACCAGAATAGCCTAGTTAACTACAACAGTGACCTTGGGAGCACATATTACCACTCAATTAGAGTCGTTAGATGAGACACTGCCCCAACTGACACCTTGATGGCCACCCTGAGCCAGAAACACCCAGTTAAGCAGCACCTAGATTCCTGACCCATTAAAACTGTGAGATCATAAATGTTTGCTTTAAGCCTTTAAATTTTTGTGTAATTTGTTACATATCCATAAATATCTATAGTGTTGAACTGTGTCCCTCAAAAAGATACATTCAATCCTAACTACTAGGACCTGTGAATGTGACATTATTTGTAAATATGGACCTTTGCAGATGTAATCAAGTTAAGATGTCATCATATTGGATTAGGGTGGGCCTTAAAATCCATAACTAATATCATCATAAGAAAAGGCAAAAGTGGACTTCCCAGGTGGCACAACAGGTTAAGTCGCAGCACTATGATGCTATGCGCAGCCACTGCAGCATGAATTTGATCCCCGGACAGGGAGCTTCCCACATAGCGCAGCAGACCTCTCCTGTCTCGCCCACTGCTCCCTTAAGCAGTGTACTTCAGTCGATCTGCCTGTTCTGCTCCCCACTCTGTCTTTGGTGAATCCTCTCAACCCCCATACCTCTGGCCTGCAACCCAGCTCTTGTATGCATAAATAAATAGATCTTTTTTAAAAAAAAATTAAGTGGAATAGGTTAATGTCCTAAAAGCATCTTGACAGTGGTCACTGCTAAAAAAGAAGGCATGAAGAAGCAACAACAGTTATCATCTCAGGATACTCAATATGCAACAAACTAAACCATTCCCTTATGTCAAGGATTTGGAATAAATGTCCATTAAAATTCCAAAATAGAAGTAAATAAAGTGGAGAGAAATCTGCATAGGCCTTCCAAGGGCTATTATCAAGATATCCCTGAAGAGGGCAAAAGGAAAGAAATATAAGTGTAGTATAGCCTCATGTTTGGAGAAAGTATTTTTGGAAGCCAGTTAATAAAGGTTTTAACTCATCTAAACAAGCCAACCTGATTCTAGATGTCACATAGGACAGTTATTAAAAAACAAACAAACGGTGCATTCTACATGTATATACTGCTTTAGATTTATAGTTTCTGTATCTCCTTTAGTTTACCAGTAAAGTATTTCGGGGTGGAGGGGGAGAAGACCCAATTTTGCTTAAACAAACTAATGGGCAAAGGAATTTCCTTATCCTATGTAAAACTAGCTAAGAATGGCAGAATGCCATTTTAGAAGCTAGACATAAATGGAGGCACTTAACTGCTGCAACTGGACATCTGGAAAAGAGCCTCTGGCATTGAAATGGGTGAGAAAAGAAATTCAGACAACTCTGTATCAATATGCTTGAGGATCCCTTCTTACCAGGTTTTTTCTCACAGTGGCAGAGACAGCTATGTGCTATAAAAATTCAGGAGGAGATGGACAAACCATGAACAGTCAGGAACAGCTATTTGGAAGAGGTAGCATATGAGCTAAGCCTTAGCAGATACGTAGGATGTGAATTAAAAAAAAGATTTGGGTGAAGGATACCAAGCAAAAGAATTATTAGAAATAGAAATGAGCGGTGTATACATTAGCCAAAAAAAGAGATCACCTGAATATGGCTAAATACACACACACACACACACACACACACACACACACACACACACACACACACACACTGCTAACTGTTGTCCCTTTGGAGCCTTGGTAATGGGTGTGGTGTGGTAACATACATATGAAGAGGCAAGAGCCTTTATTTCAGAGTTATCTACAATGTTTTAAATCAATGTTACCTTAATAAAAAATTATTTAAAAAAAAAAAGGCATCCAACAAGTAATGACCCAGGATGCAGGATGTATTAAAACATAAAATAGTTTGCTATTTTTCAAGTGAGTAAACAGGGACAAAATGGATTACCAAGGCAGCATAGAAACCTGGTAGAAGTAATCATAGAAATAACAGTACTTTTATATTCTGTGTTATTCTTATTTTGAATTGATTATTTCACAGGAGAAAATTCAATGAAAACAACTACCTTCTCTTAAAAAATAAAGAAAAAGCAGGGCCTCCCCGGTGGCGCAGCGGTTAAGCGCTGCGCTGTGGAGCTGTTGGCAGCAGCAACGCGAGTTCGACGCCCGGCCGGGAAGAATCCCACATGGCGCGGCAGACCTCTCCTGCCTTGCCCGCTGCTCCCCTCAGCAGTGTATTTCTGATCTGCCCGTTCTAGTACCCGCTCTGTCTCTGGTGAACTGTCTCACCGCCCCACGCCTCTGGCCTGTACCCCAACTTGTATGTATAAATAAAAAATAAATCTTTAAAAAAAAAAAAAAAAAAAAAGAAAAAGCAGCTGAAATACAGCACTCCAGAAATTAACATGAAAAGTATGCAATATAATTATTTTTCTTAGGCAAAGAAATTTTTAAAAAAACAGAAAACTAATTTCTACACAAACATAGCTACCTATATCATAATATATGTAGGAATAATATGTATTATAATATATAAGGTTATTATAATTATATATAATGTTTATATTATTATATTATAATAAGGTTTATATTATAAGCCTCATATATTATATATAATTAGGTTTCCACTCTTGAGAGTCAATGATCTGAATGCAATAATGAAAAGTAACTCATGTAAGACAACCCAGGGGGCAGGTCTTGGGACCTTGTGACTTAAAATTCAACACATATTACCTCTCAGCCCCCCTTTTAGGCCACAGTACACTGTGTTTCTCTGTTTAACACAATTCAAATGCTACTCGCAGTGTTGCACACCTTTATGCAACATAGATTTGGGTTTCATTTTATTTATTATAAGGTTCTGAAATTATAATGTCCATATAGTATAATTTCCCACATTATCCATATTCTACAGCAAAAAAAAAAAAAAAAGGAATTTTCTCTATAGTTGAATTACTCTTGCATTTTTCTATTCATATGCCTTTACCAACAAATAGTGCTTTCTAAACAAAGGAGAACTTTTGTGAAAGAAACTAAACAGGGACTTAATAATTGATAGTGTAACAAAGAATGACATAATTAAGGTGGCAAACCTTTGCGAAGCTTCTCCAGCAGTTCCTCAGAGTATTTCAGAGCTCCCAGGTGAGCAAGAATCTGAGGTAATCTATAGTCAGCAAACATGGTGATACTGGAGATGTCCTTAAAGCAGCCATCTCCTTTTCCCTCTAATACACTCCATGTATCCGCCACAAGGATTTGGGCCCGTTTGTAAAAGGAAATTCTTTTCCCCTAATGAATGAAGAGAATATAAATGTTACCTGCGATTTGAGAGTTTTATGCATGCCATTAAAAAAAGAAGCACATTACTCTATTGGTAAGAATTTACAGACCTTTTATAGGGAAAAAAAAGGAAGTTCTAATTGATATTCAGTTACCTCTATCACTCCAGACTTATTTCCTGTATTTTGTTAAGGCATATAAAATATAATTTATAGAATCATGGTATTTTGTGTTTTGTTCCCCCCGATGGCATTATTTCATACAAGTATTTCTGTATCACTGCAATCCACTGCTTATTACCTGTAGCAGCCAGATAGTTTTCCTTTAAAGAGTTTAGTAAATTAAAACATGTATGTGTTTTCCTGATTGCAACATAATTCACATTAATTGTATAAAATACAGAAGAGTATAAAGAAGAAAATAATCACCATTAAACTAATTTCTGGGGTAAGGGAGGAAAAAAAAAGAATAGGCTCATCTCTAAAGAGAATCACAGCATTCATTTTTTGATTTTCCTCTTAGGTAAAATGATCAATTTATTTCAGAGATAAAGACATACCAGATTTTAACTGAATTTACCAAGTCTATTTGTGGAAATAGTCAAATTCAATATTAAGTCCATGTAACAAAATATCCTAATCAATTACATTACAAATGGATGAAGGAAATTTAACCAAGCACTGTAAGATAATGTGTTATAATTTAACTCAAAAATTCTCTGTAAAACTACAAATGCAGAGCAGAACAGATTATGAAAAAACAAAGACCAACAATTACAATCTACTCCTAGTCCTAATACCAATGGCAATAACCTCAAATCATCTTTTATAACTGCTTATCAGCTAAATGGGAATAACCAGTATTACTGGCTCTCCAAATATATTCTGATCATCCTGGAAAATGTTTTTTTATAAAAAATGACATAAATAAAAAATTAAATTCAATGAAAGGTACCAAACAAATATTCCTTAATAATAATACAAATTCCTTTATTTGCCAAGAAAACTCTAATAATACTCTATCCTAATAAAAAATAACCTTATATTGTTTAACCTGAAGTATACCTATGACAATTAGTCCAGACCTATTTTTAGTAAATAAATTTTGTTTTTTAAAAAAGATTTTATTTATTTATGAATATAAGAACTGGGGGTAGGACAGAGGTGTGTGGGGGGTGAGAAGATTCACCAGAGACAGAGTGGGGAGCAGAACAGGCAGATCTACTGAAGTACACTGATGAGGGGAGCAGCAGACAAGGCAGGAGAGGTCTGCTGTGCCATGTGGGAAGCTCCCTGGCTAGGGATTGAACTCATGCTGCAGTGGCTGCGGGATAGCTTCAAAGCGCTGAGACTTAACCCCTTGTGCCACCAGGGAGGCCCAGTAAATTAATTCTAAGGCCACCATTAAGAAGTTCAGTGGAGGCCTCCCTGGTGGCACAAGGGGTTAAGTCTCAGCACTGTGAAGCTATAGACAGCTAGAGTGGGAGCCCCCAGCCAGGGAGCTAATCTACATGGTGCAGCAGACCTCTTCTCTCTCTCCCACTGCTCCCCTCAGCAGTGTATTTCAGTCAATTCACCTGTTCTGCTCCCCACTCTGACTCTGGTGAATCCTCTCACACACACACACCCACACCTCTGGCCTATACCCCAGCTCTTGTATGCATAAATAACTCTTTAAAAAAAAAAAAAGTTCAGTGTCTCAAAACACACATAATGTAACAAGCCAATGCTATCCCAATAAAAAAAAAGTCTAAAGAAATTCAGCATCTTGTTTTTCAGGGCAAACACATAGGCTGATTTATGACATGGTGTGAAGTCTGTAAATGAACTGAGAGCTAGGGGAACAAATTGCCATAAGAAATGTCTCTAGAGCCTCCCTGGTGGCTCAGCGTTTAAGCACCGCGCTATGGAGCTGTTGGCAGCGGTGATGTGAGTTGGACGCCCGGCCAGGGCGATTCCCACATGGCGCGGCAGACCTCTCCTGCCTCGCTCCCTGCTCCCCTCAGCAGTGTATTTCTGTCCAACTGTCTGTTCTGCTCCCCACTGTCTCTGGTGAACCCTCTTGCCGCTCCACGCCTCTGGCCTGTACCCCAGCTTGTATGCATAAATAAATAAATCTTGGGGAAAAAAAAATGTACCTATATCACTGGGGAATAACCTGTATTCCCAAACCTATCAAAATACGACAACCTGGTGGGGCTCCCTGGTGGCTTAGGGGTTAAGTCTCAGTGTTACCACTGCATGGCCTACCTTGACAGTCTGAGTTCAATCCCAGGCCAGAGAACTAACCCGCATATGATGCAGCAGACCTCTCCGGTCTCACCTGTTGCTACCCCGAGCAGTGTATTTCAGTAGTTCTGCCTCCTGGTCTGCTCCCCACTGTGTCTCTGGTGAATCTGCTAACCCCCACACCTCTGGTCTACACCCCAGTTCTTCTATGCAAAAATAAATAAACTCTTTAAAATATGACAATCTGGCAACAGTTCCTCTATGTAAATTGAGCTTACATAGTATTGCTAGGTTTCTACTTCAAGTCTAGTTTATTAAACAAGACATAAAAATTAATTACAAAAATATATCAAACATTATTATACTGTTTATTATAATAGCAGTACTATCTGATTTTTTTTTTAAGATTTATTTATTTATGCATACAAGCTGGGGTACAGGCCAGAGGCGTGGGGCGGCGAGAGGGTTCACCAGAGACAGAGTGGGGAGCCGAACAGTCAGAGCGACAGAAATACACTGCTGAGGGGAACAGCGGGAGAGGCAGGAGAGGTCTGCCACGCCATGTGGGGTTCTCCCCGGCGGGGCGTTTAACTTGCAATGCCGCTGCCGACAGCTCCGTAGCGCAGCACTTAACCACTGTGCCACCAGAGAGGCCCATTATCTGATTTTTAAAAGTTTATTATTTTTTAATTTATTTATGCATATAAGAACTGGGGTATAGGCCAGAGGTGGGGAGGTGAGAGGATTCACCAGAGACAAAGTGGGGAGCAGAAAAGGAGGACTGACTGAAATACACTTCTGAAGGGAGCAGCAGGAGAGATAGGTCTGCTGTGCCACATGGGTTAGATCCCTGGCTGAGGATTGAACTCATGCTGCAGTGGCTGCCCATAGCTTTATAGTGCTGAAATTTTAACCCCTGCGCCACCAGGGAGGCCTATCTAATGTTTTTAATAAGATTCACAGAGCAGGGGCTTCCCTGGTGGCGCAAGGGGTTAAGTCTCAGCACTATGAAGCTACCCGCAGCCACTGCAGCAAGAATTAGATCCCCGGACAGGGAGCTTCCCACATGGTGCAGCAGACCTCTCCTGCCTTGCCTGCTGCTCCCCTCAGCAGTGTACTTCAGTAGATCTGCCTGTTCTGCTCCTCACTCTGTCTCTGGTGAATCCTCTCACCACCCCACACCTCTGGCCTATACCCCAGTTCTTATATGCATAAATAAATAAATCTTAAAAAAAAAAAGATTCACAGAGCAAACTAGAAAAACCTAACAGAACCAGACTTATATAACAAAATTAGTATCTTACAAAACATAAATTGTCACATCATGACCACTGTGTTTCCATGGTAGCCAGCAGTGTAAGATTATAATACCCTTAAAATGAAAAAAAATAATAAGATTCAAGTGAGGAATCAAAGTAAATTCAAAACATATAAAGCATTTCTTTATATGCTTACATGGTTTTACATACAAATGATTTTAGTAATCAAATTTTATGTCTCCAAAATACTAACTGGTATCACTGAAAATACAGGTAAACCCCAAAATAATATGTTTCATAATATTGCCTTGTGAAAAAAATTTCAAAATACTACGTTTACAATTATCAAAGAAAATCTCTACCCTTAAGTTGATTTTCTTCAACAAGTTTACCATGACAAATCAGTTTAAGAATTACAAATGCTGGGCCTCCCTGGTGGCCCAAAGGGTTAGGTCTCAGCCTATGAAGCTATCCGCAGCCACTGCAGCACAAGTTCGATCCCCAGTCAGGGAGATTCCCACACGGCACAGCAGACCTCTCTTGCCTCACCCGCTGCTCCCCACTCTGTCTCTGGTGAATCCTCTCACCCCCCCAGCCTGCACCCCAGTTCTTGTATGCATAAATAAATAATAATCTTTTAAAAAAGAATTATAAATGCTTAAGAGTAACATAAAATGCTATCGATAAAAGTATCAAAAAAAGCTCATGTTTTTCATATATATTTATCAGTATATCAGATAGGTATGTATATCATGCATATTTATCAATATTTTAGAAATGAAGCTGATTTACTGGGACTCATACATGGTTAGGGCATACTTTAAATCAGAGTCAGCTGCAGAGTTTAAAAAAAAAAATCTATCCATTGCTCAAAATCTTTGAGGCTAGCATTTTGGAACTGTATCTCGATTTTAAAGGTTCCTCGCTGATTTTAGACTACAGTCAGATAGGGAAATCACTAATACAAATCAGTTTAAAATAAAATTTTCTCACTTCATTAATTTATTTATAAATGTTTAAAAATGAGTAATCTCAGTAAATAAGTATATCTTAAAAATGATTTTCCCTATTTTTATGCAACTTACTAAAGATTAAAAAATACAGTAACTAGTATCATAGCCATGTTATGAAAGGTAGGAGAAGGGCACTCTCATTTGGTACTGCTGATCATCTTTGTTATCATCTTTCTGGAGAACAGTCCATTTTTATGCATTAGAATCCTGAAAATCCTGGCCACACTGTGACTCAGCAACTCCACTAACAGGAAGCCATTCAAAAAAAAAGTTATGAGTGTTAAACTATTATGCAGTAGTGTTTATAAGCACATAAAACAAGATATAAAATTCAATTTAAAAAACAAAACTGTGTATCAGACACAATTACTGTGGTAAAATAAAGTAGCTTGAGTAAATAATTATGGGATTGCACTTCCATACAGTGGAACACTGTGAAAAAGTGGCACTATGTAAAAAGAACTGTGCTGTAAAAGAATATTTATTGAAAAGCATTCATAATTTGTTAAATTCTGAAAGTGTTTTATAGCATGGTCCTAATTCTCCACATGTGTACAGACACACACACACACACTACATCCACACAGAATAAGATCAAATTGTCAACAGTGGTTACCTCTTGGTAGAATAGAGATTGTTCCCCTATACTTCCCAAATTCTATAATTAATATATTTTAGTTTTGCAATTAGAAAGGTTTACAATGTGAATTATAAGATATATTTCATTTTAATATGTTCTAGATTTCAAAAGCGGCTCCAAAAGTCATTAGAATTCCTCTAGATTTAGAATTAACTGTACAAAGTGCTGCTTTCATTATATGTCTTTCAAATGGAAATACAATAAATGAATAATCAAGCACTGAACACCCATTATGTATGCTAGTATTATGTCAGTAATATGTTACTCAGTAACATGTTACCCAGTTTTATGTTAGGAGACATAGGGGTTACAGAAATAAAATACATTTGGGTAATACTAATGATAACCTCATAAGAAAAATAAATGAAAAAAGTAGAATATTCCTTTAAGAACACATCAAGTCTTTCTTTCAGTGTACAGTGTATAGCATTATTATTTGACATTTGTATACACTATATCATGATCACCATTAAAAATCCAGTTTTCATGTACCACCAAATGCCCCCTTTATCCATTTCAGCCACCCTTAAGTTTGATTTTTGTAATACTTTGGGATTTTTCTCTAAAAAATGTATTCAAGAAAAATGTGCAATAATGGGAAGTGTTTCAGATACTAATTTCCATCCTAAAATGTATTAGCCTTAAAATTAATTTATATTCTGGTACATTTTTAAATATTGCACTTTTCAGCAAATTGAATAAAAAGCATTGAGCTATAAATAAAAATTTAACAAATGCTTATTAAATATTGTAACCAAAAAAAAATTTTACTTCTTTCTTCCACAAAAATTAAACTCACTGCAACTTAAAAGCAAACAAACCACAGCTTGGAATTCTAAGCTGATGTTAAATATAATCTTAGTCCTTCTACTCCAACTATGTTGGTTCTTGAATACATGGATTCTTAATCACAAGAAGGGTAGACTGATTTCTAACACTGGCTATACACACTATTTAATATATTTGGATGGCCTAAATGATGAACCAGTGAACTTGATTTATAATTTCTTGAAAAACAATGCTGAAGTTACATATCTTGAAGACAAAGATAAATCTCCAAGGAACCTCTACATTAGCAAACTGGTCAATACAGTATGAAATTCAACAACAGCCTTGGGCCTCTTTTCTAGGAACTGCCTCTGCACACTCCATACTCCATAGGCTTACTTGGTCATAATCCATGCTCAGTCATGTTCTTGCCCAGGAGTTTTAGAAATGGAACTGAAAGACTCTCAAGCAAAAGATACAAAACTCCTGGAGAAGGTCAGTCTGCAATAAGAAAAATGGAGCCAAGAAAAGCAAAGAGGAAAGACCGAATCCTGATGGCACTGTGCCACTGATGCAAATATTCCTGATACCCATCCAAAAATTCTTTCTGCTCACAGTTTTTCTAGTTGTGTGGCTGTCACTTGCAATTGAAATAATCTTCATCTACATAACCAGACATCTCTCACTTTATAGTAAAATAAAAAAATTGGCTATTTCTTGACAAAATGACCTATAGAAAACTGTTAAATCCTGCTTTCAGACTTTGGTTTCTAGTCTGCAAATAGGACAACAGTGCTCCAGTCTTTAGGCCATAGAGTTGTTCTGTGGATCAGCAATACTGTATGCACAAACACCTTGTAAATCATAAAAAGCAATTTAAACTGAACTGTCTGTGATTACAAAAGGACTGCTATAAAATTTCAATTCATGCATTAACTCATTCAATAGATTTATGTGATTTCTCTGAAGTTGCTTTCAATTTTATCATAGTTAAAATACAGAGTGATAAAGGATTCTAAAAAAATTTTAAAAGTAAAATTCAGGTGCACACTGGGAAGGTATACCATTTAAAAAGGGTATCTATTAACATTTTTTTGGACCATAAAGCAAGTAACATTGCTTAAGTACATTGTGCATGATAAAGAAAATAGTACACATGCATTAGAACTCTACAGAAAATGAAATTAGAAAATTTAGCTGATTTTCATCCAATGAATTTTTTGAATAACATCATTTTTACATTTGAAATGGTAAAAGGACAGCGAAAAAGGCCAAAAGAACAAAAAGGACACTTTAATTAGAAGACTTCAGAAAGTAATGTCTTTGAAACACAACAATTTTGTTATTGTTTCCTGTCCATAGGGAACGAACTTCAAGTTTTTTAATTCTCAAACGCAGTTCTGGAAGTGAAAAAGTAAAAAAAGAATATAGTTAAGAATTCTACAATCCCCAACAGAAGCAACTCACCTCAAATTGAGTCACATCTCTGTAAGAAGGGAAATTTTCAACTACCAGGTGCATTAGCTTCTGTGCACTTTTTTCACTTTTGCGGACACAATTAATAAAAGAGCCTCCAAACTTCTCAAGCAGAATTCTCCCAGTTTCGTTGAGAATCCGGTGCCTCTCATCTATCAAAGGCATGGCAACGTGTGTGTCAGAACGGAGTATATGACGAACCTGATCCAGAGTCACCGTGGCATAGTATGAAGCACTAGTTATTGGTATCCCTTAGGGAGAAAACAAAATCCAGAGGAACAAAGTCAAACTCTTTTATTCATTAGATCCTTGCTTTTACAACATGCAAGTGATGTGAAATCTAATGCGTGTTACAAGAACGCGCTAAAAATGGATCATTAAAAAAATTCAGAAGCAGAATCCGTTTTCTGTTTGCTTGTCTGTATTTATTCACTCTTTTCTAACAATTGCAATACTAATCTGATGTATTTTGCCTTTGAAATCTGTCCTTTAGCACCTCAGGCGTCCTCAAAGTGTAGTTCTTTAGAAGCCTTTTTAAGCTACGGGAATGCTATTAGGATCATTTCGCACTGAACAGTATTAAATGTCAGCTTCTTACCCTTATTTTAGGCAGAGGAACTGGCAAGGAAGAACTTCAAGTTCCCTTATAAGTACTTTATTCCCTCTCCCATCCGCTCCCTGGGACCCTCTCAGTAAACCGAAACCTGCAAGGCCGACGGCTCTAACCGGTTGAAGGAGCACAAACCTTCGTCCAGGGCTCGGTTGACCGCGGCGCAGAGAGACCAGTAGCCACTGTACGTTTTCCCCCTGTACCCCACTAGACATTTGTGGTCTGCCTGCTCCGACCAGAAGGAGAAATTGAGCGTGTCTACCACGAATACCCAGTTGAGTGCGGCCTCGTCGGCCGCTCTGGGGTTCAGCTCGTGCAGGGCCTTCCAGCCCTCCACGCGCAGCTCCGGGCCCGAGACCTGTGGGAGCAGCAGCTCCGCCACCCGCCGCACGCCTCCTCCATCAATGAACACCTCCCGACTGTTTTCCGCAATGAACTTTGCAGACTCCCGGGGAGTTAGGAGCCCGACCATCCCGCCCTTCTCTCTAAACCTGCGAAACGAAGCTTTCGCCCGCGGGCTAGACAAACTCTCTTCCCTCTTTGGGCGGTACACGTCGGGGGATCCCCTCCGACACCCCCTCCTGCCCTCCGTGGGATAGTGGCCCTCACAGGGTCCTTCTAGCCCAGAGAACCGAGAGCGGGCTAGGCCTGACCATCCCTCCCGCGCCCTCCCACCCTCAAGACGAGAAACCACCGCGCCCGCCGCGCAGCGAGCCCAGCCAAGCCCGCAGGCACTTCCGGGAGAGAGGCCCCGCCCACCCTCTCCCGGACGCGTCCGGGACCCGCTTCCGGCTGAAACCGAAGGTCCGGAAATTGTCGGCAGGATTTTGGCGCGCGCGGGCCAATGCTAGCCCACTCTCAGTCCAGCGGCTCCGCCATTTTAAACCTGCTCCCACCCATCTCTGCGGGCAGAGGGCGCTGCGGTCCCGCCGTGGCGGTTCTCTAGGACTCCGACCCGCGGGTTGCTGTGGCCCTCTGCGCTTCAGCCCTTCTCCTCGCCCTAAAGCCCGATGCCTGCCCCGAACGACTTCGGAGACACCTCACATCCGGGTCAGTGCGCCTCGGCGAGCCATGTGGACCTCTGGGCGGAGAGCGGAACCACCCCCAGACTGCCACCTGGGTCGGCGGTCTTCCCACCCTTATCTCTCAGTGTCCCCTTTTTTCCCTAAATTCCTGGTCCATGTGGAGGCCGAGTGAACGTTTAGTGTTAGTTAGACCATTTGGAGAAATGGGCGCAGAAACAAGCTTAAATTAACATTGTGTTACTGCAATAGTGTTTATTGGATCTCATTTAGTTCCGGTCGTGACAAAAGCGACGATTGTAATCCCCATATTGCGAAGAAAGCAGAGTGGTTCAGTGACTAACCCCTGGTCATGGCAGTGGTTTGGGCTGAGATTAGAACCTTTTTGTCTGAGCCCCAAGCCTAGGGCACTTTCTAGGAGCCAAGCTCACTGGTGCCATGCATTCTACTGTCAAGTAATGACTAAATCAGTGACCCTGCTGTAATCAGAGACATTAATAAATGAAGTCAGTATCACTCCTTAGCTCCAGACTTGACGATGTATTTTTTTTTAAAGATTTATTTATTTATGCATACAAGCTGGGGTACAGTCCAGAGGCGTGGGGTGGTGAGAGGGTTCATCAGAGACAGAGTGGGGAGCAGAACAGGCAGATGAATGGAAATACACTGCTGAGGGGAGCAGCGCTCTAGGCAGGAGTGATCTGCCTCGCCATGTGGGAATCTCCCCTGCTGGGCGACAAACTTGCGCAGCAACTGCGGACAGCTCCAAAGGCACAGAGCTTAACCGCTG
This sequence comes from Scalopus aquaticus, assembly GCA_004024925.1. Taxonomy (NCBI): domain Eukaryota; kingdom Metazoa; phylum Chordata; class Mammalia; order Eulipotyphla; family Talpidae; genus Scalopus; species Scalopus aquaticus. Next base: position 32,549 of record PVIJ01010664.1, on the reverse strand, counting down.
TGCCACCAGGGAGACCCTTGAAGATATTTTTAATAGGATTAGGAGAGACGGACAGGAGTCAAATTTAGTGATGTTCCAAATTTGCCTGGTGATGAGTGTTTATAGAATCATGTCTTTTTTTCTCTTTCGGAGACCTCCATGAATAACATCGATTCCATGAATAATGCAACCTGTGACTCAACTATTGAAAATAACCATCAGTAATCACCACTCGTCATTGACAGTAAAGAATCTTGGGTTTTTTTGTTTTTTGTTGTTTTTGGAGGATTTGGGTAAGTGACAGCTATGCCCATAGAGAAGCGGAACATCTTTATCCCTCCAGTTTCCTTTTTTGGTAAGTTTTCCACTCTAAGGACTCAGCACTATGATTTGCTTTTCCAGAAAAGGTCCTTAGGCAAGATGCCTAATACAGTTGTTGAACAAATGTAAATCTGTTGACTCTGGATTTTTCCTGTCCTCCCTAGCACTTCTAAGACTAGAGTCAAAGAAATTGACTAGCAAGAAAATCTAGCAACCCACACAAGATCCAGGAGCCACTAATTTAGGCCATTTTCTCTCAATGGAGCTTATTGATAGAAAAAAAAAAAGAACGTGAATACCTACTCTTTTTGGGATACTGAGTTAGACGCTAGGCGTGGAATAAACAGAAAAGTAACAGGTTTCTCTCAAGGAACTTATTGTTGAGATAAAACATAAACTGTGTGTGTATGTATGTTTTTGGGTCTGCAAGATGCTGGGAATACAAAAAGTTTTTTTTTTTTTTTTTTAACCTAGTAAACATCCTTCCCAGTAAAATCGTGAGGCTCAAGAATCCTTCCTCCTTTTCCACAGTCCTCAAAATTCAGCATCCTTAGCTCCAGAAGTAGTCTGGACTATCTAAGGGTAATATCACTCTCTTGCCAGGAACTGGATTAGGATCATGAATGTTCCCCAGTTTATCTCAATGACTGACAAGGATAGATTTGCAGGATGCATCCAGAAAAGCTTTTCTAGGAGAATTTCCAGAAGCGATTCACACTCCCTCTGGACATAGTTGAGTTTGAATATGAGGCTTGGAATCATTACAGCGATTTTGATGGCAACCTGAGTATGAAGACAATATATTGGGAAATTCAAAAGAATAGAAAAGGTGGAGCTGGAATAATGAGATTACCCCAACTCTTAAGTCTGTCATACTCTTGGATCTCCAGTTTTGTGAGTTATTAAACTTTCTTATTGTTTAAAGAAGTTTGGAGTTGGGGTTCTATTGCTTGCTATGAAAATTTCCTATCTTACACAGATAGCAAATACAGACATGGTGTCTGACATGATCTTGAAAGGAAGGCAGAAAGCAACAGAAAACCAGACTACAGTGACTAAACATAAAGGGGATTTTTTTCCCCTTATATAAGAATTACAGAAAAAGACACTCCAGGGCTGGTGAGGCTATTTGAGAATTTGGCAAGGAACTAGGCTTCTCGATTTCTGTCTTGGTATCCCTCGCATGTAACTTTTGTCTTTATATTTGTGCATTGTCTATACCCTTATAGGCTTTGTGTCCACAGAGAGCAGAGAGTAAAAGGGACAAAGGCCAAGAACATGCCAGCTGGGTATGTTTATTTTGAAAACCTTTGCAGAAAGTCTACCCTATAGGCATAGACTTTTGAAGATACCAAGATGACCTCTAAATAGTCCCCAAACTTGCATTTTAATGGTTGGCAAAGGGGCCTCCCTGGTGGCGCAGCGGGTTAAGCCTCAGCACTATGAAGCTATCCGCAGCCACTACAAAAGCAGGAGTTAGATCCTGGCCAGGGAGCTTTCCACATGGCTCAGCAGACCTCTCCTGCTACTCCCCTCAGCAGTGTATTTCAGTAGATCTGCCTGTTCTGCTCCCTACTCTGCCTCTGGTGAATTCTCTCACCACCCCACACCTCTGGCCTACACCCCAGTTCTTGTATGCATTAATTAAAAAAAATCTAAAAATAAAAAAATAAAGGTCAACAAAGGAGGGAGGCATGATCAATGATGTCTCCCTATCACTTTTTTACCCTCCTAAACAGTGTTAGATTATTTCAATCATCAAGAGGTCCATCATTCTAAAAAAAAATGCCAAGCATTGGCAACAGTCGTTGATATCTTTGCTATTTTCCATCATGATAGGCTATGGCAGGTACTTAATGAATTAGTAGATTAACTGCTTTTCTTGAGAAAAATTTGTAAAAGTTGTCTAGAAGCTTATGGACTAGTATTTCATAACATTGACATAGCACATCATTTTGATCCAATCATCGATCGATGGGTATTTAAGTTGGTTTAGGTTGTTTAGCTTGTTGCAATAAACATTGTAAAGCATAGAGTTTTTTGAATTGATGTTTTTCACTCTTTGGGTAGAATTTTGAGGTAGAGTATATATTTGGTTAGGATGTATTCAAAGCTGATGCATGTCCCAGGAATTTTTCATGAAGTTTGCCAGCTTTTCTCTATGGTGTCAGCATTACAGAAATGTCCATATGCCCCCCATGGACTCATCCCTTTTCAAGATGATAGTGAGTTCAAGAGCTTTATCAAGAAATCTTTTTTCTAGGGCCCTCCCTGGTAGCACAACGGGTTAAGCGCGGCACTATGAAGCTGTCTTGACCCACTGCAGCACGAGTTCAATACCCGGCCAGGGACCTTCCCACACGGTGCAGCAGACCTCTTCTGCCTCGCCTGCTGCTTCCCTTAGCAGTGTATTTCAGTCGATCTGCCTATTCTGCTCCCCACTCTGTCTCTGGTGAATCCTCTCACCACCCACACCTCTGGCCTATACCCCAGCTTATATGGATAAATAAATCTTTAAAAAAAGGAAATCTTTTTTCTAAAGCACTATGTCCTTTGGTGTTGCCAATGTAGAAAGGATTATTTGTCCTGCTTTTGTTCTGGGGTTCACTGGACATTGCATAGAATTCTTGTGAGTTATCCATGTCATTTGAGGTTTGATGGAGCTAAGCCACGGCTGCTTTCCCAGTGTTCTTAATCCATTCTAGGACCAAACTTCCAAGATGTGTTGAACAAGTTGTTCCTGACCTGTACCACCTGGGAGCACTTTCTGAGTGTGAACCCCAGCACATCATCCTGGGTGATCAATGATGTAACACCCTTAGAGCCAATGTTCTTCTGAACGCCAGCAAAGCTCACACCAAACTTGGAAACACCACTGACTGATCACAAGCCAGCACCACTCCCTTGTTTCAGGTATAAAATCTAAGTCCATTTAGGGCAGTCTCTACCCGTATACTACCCATTTGGTGCAGTACTACCCGTAAGAGGTGTCTGGGCTGAGCTTCTAGGGCCTCAAATCTGGAATTTTCATTGATAACTTCCACAGCCCCAAACTGAAACTCCTGTGACCACACAATGGGCACACCTGCCAACTTTCAGGTCAGTTGGTTTAAGGGGCAGCACTGAAATGGCCAGACCCAACTCTGCTCAGAAATCCCCTTGTAGTCATCTGGAACAGCTACAATTCCCACACAAAATTCTCTGTGCTATTGATTTGTGTGTGTGTGTGTGTGTGTGTGTAGAAGACTGGAGTGTAAGACAGAGGTGTGAGGGGCTTTAGGGGAGGGGAGTGAGAGGAATCACCAGAGACAGAGTGGAGAGCAGAACAAGCGGATCTACTGGAATACACTGCTGAGGGGAAAAGGGGATGAGACAGGAGAGGTCTACTGTGCCATATGTGGGTCAGCTCCCTAGCCGGCATAGAACTCAGGCTGTCGTGATAGTGCTGAGATGTAACCCCTACGCAACCTGGCGGCCCTTTATTATTAATCTTAGTGAAAGCTGATGACTTGTGGCTCATTTCAAGAACATCAATGTAGTTCTTTTGTAGTCTAATACTTTTTTGTATCTTTAACACTGAGCATGGCAGCCTTGGCTGCCTGTCTCAGGCCTGGGTGTCAGAGGTCCCATAGTGGGAGTGGCCCATCTCTCCTACCTATTCCCTTTGCTAAGTTTTGCTCACTGGATGTTGACTCTTCCACTAGTCTAGGTTGCATCATTCAGATCCCTTGCTGTGAGGTGTAGCATTTTACTGAAATTGGAAAGAGGAAACAAAAAGTTAGAAACTAGGCATGTTACTGATTGCCTCCCATGTTTAAGTAGCCTTGAGATAGAGCCTGGAACTTCTGTAGAAAATAACTGATTTATGTCCCAGATTGGCATGACTGTGAAGGCTCAAGTAACTTTTCTGGCAACTGAGGTGGAAAAAGCAGCTGTCACCTACACTTTGTTGCTGCCTTCCCTGATATTAGCTATGCTACGTATGTAAGTCTCTCACACTAAAGGGCTGCATTTACTAGTGACTAGCTAATTTAAGCAAAAATATTTTTTGAAGTTATTAAAAAGCTCACATGATAGAAGGGAACACTGGGATTCAGACCTGTAAACAGAAATAGGCATTTTTAGAGCATATTGAGAATAGAATCTGCCCAAATTCTCTTCTAGTGATGCTGCTGAAAAAGTTTATTGCAATTTGCATCATTTTGCTTGAAAGTCAAACTCCCAGCCAGAGAGTCTGATAGGCCAAGTCTGGGTCAAATACCCACCCTTTTGGGTATTAAGTAATCTCTGAGGACTAGGATTTCTATCTCATGAAGTGCACAAACAACTGGAGAAGAAAAACTCCAAAAGGAAAACTGGGTATTAAAAAGTAGAAACTGATGCTGTTAACAAAAGTTGTGATTCATTCCATGACTTTTCAGCATCCAAACAATTCTCTTCCCATACACACTTTCAAAAATAATCCTGTATGTATCTTAGACTTACACAGTGCTGCATGTCTATCTCAATAAAATCAAGGGGAAAAACCTAAAATCCCCTGCCCAATGTACTGCAGCAATTCCTTTTAAAGGAAAAAATTTTTACCTCTTTTTCAGGAGATAACTCAGTCTCATTTGCTTACTGCATCAAGATCTGAGTCAAGGCCTCCCTGGTGGCATGGCACACTGCACCCCAGTTCTTGTATGCATGAATCAATTTTTTTTTTTTTTTTTTTATGAATCAATTTTTTAAAAAAAGATCTAAGTCAAGGATATGTGAGTGACAAATTTCCGTAGTTCCAGCAGGCTTGGCTTGGGTATATGATGTCCATCAGTGAATACAAGTTTGGAAATGTATTTTTTTCATCTAAAAGCAGAAGGCAGAATTTTGGATAATGCGTAGGGATTCCTAGTTGAACTAGAGTGCTTTTTCAAATACATCCTTGTAAATGTGTATTAAAGTAATAAACACACGTTTCTGTCGGTTTTCTAGACATAGTACAGTACTCTTTTTCCTTATCAGTTTGTTAAATATTGGGTTATTTCTACAAATAGCCTGTTTTTGCTAACCTTAGGACCTACACCAAATACCTGTACCCCTTGGGAACTATTTATTTGATGAATTAATGAAGTCATATATATTTGTGGTTACTACATGTTGCTCTATTACGATGGTCTTTGAATTAAAGAGTAATTTGTTAAATATTCAACTCTTGGCCAAGAATTCACGTTTAACCAACAGCAGTGGTGATTTTGAAGGTGGGCAAGAAAGTTTTGAAGTGCCACTATCATGAAATTGGGTGTTTCACTTTTAAGCTGCAAAGGGCAGCATGGTACAGTATTACTTTAGGTTCATTTAACTTATATGTAGCCACCATCAAGATTAAATCCTTTCCCATAGGTATCTTGATGGCACTAAATACTTAGAAATCAAATCAAGCCTTGGACAAAAAATTTCAGTGGTTTAAAAATTAAAATGTAGACATCTAGTAGCATTCTCAAGCAAATCAACACCTATCATATCTAAATAGTAATTCCATTGAGCACTAACAAGACATTGCAAGGCAACCCCGAAATGGTTTTTAAGAGAAAACGAACCACCTTCACTTTTCTAAAAGATAAGTTCCCTTCATATTCCCAAAGATCAAGTTATTAGTTACTGGATTATTCAATAAAATATTTTGCAAAGTTCAATAAAATTAAGATATTTTAGCATCTCATAAAGGCAAATCTTTAAAATGTACATACAAAAAGGCTTTAAATTCTTGAAAAAACTAGTACAACTTAGTTTTGTCTGTGGCATTTTGGTTAAAACTTTTCAAGAAGTTCTTTTTCTAAACACTGCTTATAAACGTAAAGCTCCAACAATTCTACACATGTACCAGTTGCTTCTTAAAATATTGATTGACCAATGGTGGCAATGCTAAAAAGATCTCTCCTTTCCAAAGTTGCACACCCAAAGTATCAATGCCAGATAACCTATTGCCTGCCAGTACTTAGTAGGTTCAATGAGTTATCTGAAAATGAGAACTTATGACCGTCTTATATTTACACAACTTATTTTTAAGTGACCATAGCTTTGAAAGCCAATAGTGCCCTCCCCAGGGACACTTTTCTCCAGTAGGAATAACAATTTGACAAATATTTTTACGGTAATTTTTCTCTAGGGGGAGGGCTCATTTCAACACAAGCAACCCCAACTCACCCTGTTTAAACTACCCATGGGAGAAACTTTAACACCCACGTGGCAAAATCTAGCCTAATTTTGTCTTTGGGGAAACTGTATCACAATTAATGTGAGGTTTTAAGTAATGCTGCCACACCAATAATACCAACTCTTCTATGTAAAAAGAGTGCCACTGAAATTCAAATTACCTTGTCATATTAAAAAAAAAAAGCTGACACTTCATTTTATACACACAGCTTTCCCAAACATCAAAAGGTAGCATTGTGCTGAAGAATCTTTTTTTTAGATTCTTATACATACAAGAACTGGGGTGTAGGCCAGAAGTGTGTGGGGTTTGTGGGTGAGAAGATTCACTAGAGCGGAACAGGTGCATCTACTTAAATGCACCGCTGAGGGGAGTAGCAGGCGAGACACACCTGCTGCACCAGGTAGTAGGTTAGCTCCCTGGCTGGGGATGGCTGGTAATAGCTTGATAGTGCTAAGATTCAACCCGTGAGCCACCAGAAATCCCTTTTTACATAACCCTCAAGCAGTACTCATATGCTTTTTAAAAGGACAGTTGGTTTTTAACATTAGTCCTTTAGGGATTCTATTGCGCAGGAACCATACCTTGCACTTAAAACTGACATCTGTCAATATTATAAAATATCAAAGCAGAGCTATTCTAAAATTAGAAACTTAAACTTAAAATTTCCCATTGGCAATAAGAAACAGAACTTAAGAGAATTGAACCATAAGGCCTTACTATGTCAGGTCCCCTATTTAGCAAATCAAACTACTGAAATTTCACATTTATGATCCCCACAGACTTCTTTTATAAATGCTAGAAAAACACTTCACACAAATACGTAATTGAAGATAACTGTATTTCCTAGCAAGAGGAACGTTTTAACAAATTTACAGGTGTCAATCAACCTTTTTTGAAATTGGGCACACATCAAATCTAGTATTAAGGGAGTTTTATTTGGAAGTGAACTTTTAACTATCAATACAAATGCCAAGATACTACACAAAACATCCACAGGAACTTTTTTCATCTTTTTTTGAATCGTTCACAAACATTTCCTACACAATCCAACATACAACAGAAAAATGGTACATCTTTTTCTTTCAGTTTGCATACAATGGAAAAACAAGTATATATATTTTTTACAAAGTAACTAAAGACACTAACAGGCCGACAGTTTTAAGTCTATATGTGAGAAATTACCTAGTAAAAAATAAGAATTTATTTAGCAGTCACTTCCATAACCAAGTAATATTCTGGATAAAACTTGCTCATTTAGGCTTCTGGGTATATACTTTTACCATTACTCAATTTGTAGTATTGTTCCCCACCCTTGGTTCTTATTCACAATCGCTAACATAGAAAAACTGTTGTCAGGTAGGGGCAAGCATCTGCAAAAACAATCCCCCCTCAGCTTATTTTATAGGCATGAATATGTATGACATTTTCTCCCCCAGGCAATGGACTATCAAATCAAGAAATCACCAGAATTGAATTTGCCAAGATATTTTGCCTATGTCCAAGAGATGCATTAACATCCAACAGAGGAGCTGAAAATCAAACTTAGTGTTTAGTTTAGGGGTGGGTTGTGGAATGCAGTCATTTGAAAAATGACCGTCTTTTTAAAAAAAAAAAAAAAAAGGACCACCAAAAATAGGTTCACTAAATTTATTTTAAAAATCATAAAACGTTTCTTACAAAAGAGCATTACATTCTGCACACTGCTCTGAATAGATGCCAGGGACATGTGGACTATTGTTACTTTTCCTCCCTGCCCCCCCGCCCCCCAAACGTTACAGTGACCACAAGGCAAGGTGTTCACAATAATTACATGGGGGGAATTTTTCTTTTAAACCACCAACAATGAACAAAAATTAAAATTCACTCAACTCTGCTGCTGTTTCAAAATTTCAATGTTAGTTTTTTTGCACGCCCTTCCCCCCCCCACCCTTTTAAGTAACTAAAACATTACATCTGGTGAACAGCAAAGATTTCACTACACCTCAAATGCAGAACACCTATGAAGCAGAGGAATGTTGGCTTTTTAAACAGAAGCAGATAAAAAAAAAAAGATGCAGGACTCCTTCAGTTCTTCACTAGTCTTAGAAAAACTTTCCAGAATACTGCTTCACACTATAAAAAAGAAAAAATATCTTGCATTAGAATCCTTCAACATCTGCATACTGCTTCACACTATAAAAGAAAAGAAAAAAAAGTGCGAATTAGAATTTTTGTTCGTAACATCTTAATCAACATCAAGACAATTTCAATGCTAAATTAAAATGATAAACATGTCCATTACAATTAGAAGAATTAAAACATTAGCGATTAACAAATTAGAGCAATGTAAAAATCAAGGAAAGTGATTAATAAAACCAGACATTAGTAGAGCAGAATTAAGAAAGTGAAACCAAAAGTTATTATTTGGTAGAAAAGACAAAGAAATGCCAGTAAGGTGTGAAATGCTGCATTTTTACAGCACCAATCATTTGTCCTGTAGAGGCATGGCCTGTGCCATATGGCAGACTGTGATTTGTTGTCAATTTAGTTATCTAAAAACAACAAAATCACTAGTCTTCCACACAGAACTAGACCAACATCCACTGATTCTTCTATATTTTCTACAGGCTCTGTATAATTTATAAACAAGTGGTTTTGGCAGCAGTTTTCACCAGAGAAATGAGAAGTTTGCTTGGTTAAGGCTTCTTCCAGCAAGATTAGTATTGAATGTCTTCATTTTTAGTAAGAAAGCAGAAGAGAATTAAAGCAAAGCTATTAGAATGTTTAGAAGTTAGGTCCCCAAAAGGTTGAGACACCATGGCTTCTAAAAGAAAAATCAATTGAGAAGAAAAGCTTTTTAAAGTTTTAGTATGTGTAAAACACAAATCTAAACTTAAAACTGACCTGTTCTGCAGCAAATACTGTGCATTCTGTATCTGGTCCTGTGTTCCTGTAATGGTAATGATCCGATCTTCGGACCCTTCTAAAGGCTCATCAATTTTGATCGAAGCTCCTGACTCATGGCGAATTTGTTTAATCCGCTGACCGCCTTTGCCAATAATAGATCCAGCCAACTGAAAAATTTTTTTGAAAAACAAGTACTTATGATATACCTTAAGAGAAACCTTACCATCCACATTTTTAATGACCATGAGAGAATCAACTTAATAGCTATTTATTCTGATTATTTAGTTCTTCCTAACTAGCTAAGATTTGGATTATAATGTTTATACCATACCAACACTTAAAAAAGGAGGGGACACCTCAAAACCCTCTAAACTGTTTCTAGCAGTACTCAATGTCATTAAAGCTGGAGAAAAACACCTCACTGAAGTCTTTAATAATCCTAAAATGGGGCATTCTTATACTCTGGTTTCTCTTCAGATCGTATAAATGTTTCACCTTTTACTAAAATGGGGTATTCTTGTTAAAACATTTCGCCAAAAATAAAAAACTTATGTTCCCTGTAATAAAGATACTTACATCTTTGGGAATAGTTACTTGTGTAGTAATAATAGGTCCACCAAGATCACCATATGAGCCACGACCCCCTGCATAGGAATAATCTGATTTAAATAGTGAGCATTAAGTCCATTTACAAAAGCATGATATAAAGTTTTATTTCACAAGTAAGAAAACTTACCATATCCAGAGCCACCCTAAAAGTAGAAAGGGGGGAAAAAATTATTGTTTTCATAACTACCAATTCTGCATTTTAATATTGCTAAAATCCCTCAACCTGCCCTCCCACATCTTCCCCACTTATTGCTAATAATCACAGGGCAATCCTTATGGGAGGAAATCACTTAGGTGGTCAAGAACCAAAAATATAACATAAGGGGAAATAAAACCTGTCATCGAGTAGGCTAGCATCTTGAATTACTACCAAAACTAATGCAAACCCATTAATACTCAACCTGTGGTTCATAAGCCATCTGCCACTCTGATGGGCTCCATGTATCTATTGCAGAGTCCCAAGTTTCATCAGCACTGAAACCAACCTGTGGTAGAGACAGAATCAACACAAACCTGTGAGAGTGCCCAATTCTTATCTCATAACACTTAAAAATCAGCAATCACATTTTGGGAGAACCACTCTGGCAACAGCTTTACTATTTCACTACACTAAAATATGATGATTGAAGTTGACTACATAAACATTATCTCTAAGAAAAAATAATCTTTCAATTAATCATCAATAACATGTTAACTTACAGCCCATATACACTGATGACAAACTTAAGTTCTTACCATGCCATCATAACGGTCTCCAGGTCTCCCTCTTCTATCATAGGCCATAAGATCTCTGTAAGCATAGTATTTTTTTGTCAGTTCAGCTGTTGACATGTCATACAAATCAAACAGAAGATCCCATTCTTCTCACACACAAACGCAGTTTATTATTTTAATAGTGTCCATGAAAGCACCTTACCCTCCTCTAGGTGGTGGTGGAGGAGGGAGAGGAAGATTCCGCGCTCTGCTACCACCACGGCCACCTCGTCCAGGAGGAGGGGGAGGAGGTCCTCGACGAGGGCTCATATCATCATAATCTCTTCTAGATGGAGGCAAAGGACGCCCACCCCGACCAGGTGGCATTCTGTCAAAACCACCTCTTCCCCGCATAGGAAATCCTACGGGACGTCCACGGCGGTCATCAAACATCATTGTAAAACCACCATAATCATAGGTTTCATCATAAAAATTGGGATCATAAGGTTGAGCACGTCCTTTGATGGGAGACTAAAACAAAAATACAGCAACATTATAGATAAAAAGACAGCCTTGGTTCATAACACCAATCCTTTTCAACAAAATAGCTTTTATTTTTTTTCTGAGGTACTTAAGATGGGGACAAGAACATAGGTAAAAATAGGAAGGTTAAGGATTCAAAAAATTCAGTACTGAGTCCTAAACAAAAAAAAATTGCATGTGATTGCTTGTGGGGGAAGAATCAACAGTTTGCTTTAAACTATCTCAAAAGACTACAAACCTATTGTGCATCACAGTGGAGTCTATTAATAACAGACCATCCTGAGGTGAATCAGCTGGGAAACTGCAACATAGTAGTGTAGAAACTACTATAGAAACTTCATTTGAAGGGCCAAATGATAAACAAGTATCCTTTTAATAAGGCATTTATATTTTATGAAGTTAAAAGTAAACACAGTAGGGCCTCCCTGGTGGCGCAACAGTTGGGCGCTGTGCTATGGAGCTGTCATAGAGGTGATGAGAGTTCCATGCCTATGCCTAGCAAGGAGATTCCCACATGGCACGGCAGACTCTCCTGCCTTGCCCTCTGCTCCCCTCAGCAGTGTATTTCCGTCCACCTGCCTGTTCTGCTCCCCACTCTGTCTCTGGTGGACCCTCTAGCCGCCCCATGCCTCTGGCCTGTACCCCAGCTTATATGCATATATAAATCAATCTTAAAAAAAAAAAAGTAAACAAAGTATCGTGAAAGTACCTCTGATATAAGATCAAGGATGATCTTGATGCATTCTACAACCCTATCTGGTTTTCCTCCAATAAGAACGACTCTGTCAGTGGAATGAGGACAGCATTCCTGGAAAAGCTTGATTGTAGTTTGAGTGTTCTATAGCAATTTTATGGAAAAAAAAGAGCATTAATACAAAGAAAGAAAAACAATGCTCCCTTCCCCAAATTCCTGCAAACGCTATAAATTTACATCCAATGAAAATTTCCCTATATACAAACCTCAGTAACTTTAGAACTTCGTAATGGCAAAAAAAAAATAAATAAATAAATTAGGTAGAAACAAAAAAATTTTGGCAAAACAACTGGTCCAAGTTGTTTTAGTGACCAACTAGTTACAGAAGTGATGAGGGATCTTGTGAAGGGAACTCAAAAAGGGGACAAGAGAAGCCTACTGAATCAAGTCTAGATGTACAAGTATTTCCTAGTAAAATGGCAGAGAAATGAGAACAAAGCCTTTACCTCTCGAAGTTCTTTGATTTTAGCACCTTTGACCCCAATAATTCCTCCTGCCAGACTCTGATGAATCAACAGTCTCAATTCGCAGTCAAAGTCGCTTCCTTTATAGTGCTGGTACTGTAGAGGGAGAGTTACAAAATTTTAGTTTCAAGTCAAGGATTCTCTAAATGTACTTATCTGCTATAAGCATAACAACATACTGTTGCAGTGAGCAACCTGAATTTATATTTCAATAACTTTACCAGTTATGTGCTTATTATCCTCAATAGCCAGGCCCAAAAAGGACATTCTGCACCACCTTAAAAAACTATTTTATTTTCAGGTCCTGCAACACCATACCCACACTGCAGCCATTTAGCATGTCGCTGTTACCACAAAATTATTATTAACATTCAAATAACACCATAATAAAAAATGACTGCAAAGCACTTTGCAAATGTAGTTATTTCCCACTGCAGCATGGAGCAGGGTCAACAGTGAGTTGTAAGACCATTCATTTATCATGTTTTTAAGCCTTTTTCTATAGAGACGGGAAAAGCACACTATGGTAAAAATAAAATTGATCCTATGGGCCAGGCTCCATACTTCAGTGGGGTTCAATGGCACTATGACATACATTTAAGCATTCCACAGCATCAGATTCGAGCGGGAGCTGGCTGGTTGCAGTGGGTGATGGCAACTGCAGGCCCTGAAAGTAGAAAAATAAGAGTAATAGGTTAAGTGTCTACTGTGATCAGGCTATTGTCGCATATATTGGTAAAGCTACTACAGACATTTCACATCTATAATATAAACAAAGAACTGAGTATCTATACTAAGAACATAAAACACTTTCCACCTAGTATTACACAAAGCTTACAAATTCTCAAACTAGAGTCAAATATTCCTTTCCAACATAGCCCCCACAATTGACATTCTTTATTACAATACCAATTCCCCTAAAATATATGCTGAACCCATGAAAATGCTGATGACCACAGGCAGTTCATATTTACTCTTAAGTGGCCAGACTTTTTTTAAAAATCAATGTAGGTACATTAACCCTGAATATTACATTAGGCCATTAAATGATTCTACAAACTTACATCCAGTCTCTCCACCTCCCCCCAAAACCCCCGAGAGAACATACTTTAAACACCCCCCCATTGCTAAGTACATAAAAAAAATGAGCCTACCTCTTCCAAGGTAGGGATGATTTTCTTCAGAATTTCTCCAATTGTTTCAATATCAGCACTGATACTCAATATGCTGTCAAACATCACAATACCAGATAGTACAAAAAAGGTGGAAAAGAAAAATGAGTTTTGTGTCCGTCACCAGTATTCACACAAACTTTCACAGAGAAGTAACATACAATTATTCAATATTCCCCATTTAAAGTAACCTATTTATAGATTTTTTTCACATGCATTTTGTTTTATGTCCAATACAGACATGGTAACAATATTAGGAGACTTGCAGAGAGACAGAAAGAATGGGCTTTTGGAAGGGCTCAGATTAAGTGGGCAATAAACTGACCAGAACTGAAGCAAGAGTTGAATATTTATGTTCCCCGCCACCACTAAGTTAAGGATACCCTCGCTGTTACATTGGTAAAACTGGCACACCTTCTCTTAGGCAAAGTGGGGGGATATGCAAGTGGTGAACATTGTATCTGGAGTAAGGTTATGGATACCAGTTAGAAATTAGATCACTAATGGGCTCTGCAAGAAAACAAATACAAATGCAAGACAAAACAAAGACAACACAAATGAGAAGTGAAGGAAAGTGAACCAGAGTTAGCATTTCATCAGAAAAAATTATGAACAGGCAATGTTGGGAAGCAAGGTGGGCCACAAAGACAGAGCGAGAGACTATTTTGGTAACAATTTGATTTACAATGCAGCAAATATGCAACACTTGAAGCTGTGCTCCTTCCATCGAAATAAAATTAGTGGATCGTTTGGGTGGGCAACTCACGGTAAAAGTTCAGTGACAAAAAGACTTAATGGGGAAAATAAGACAGAAACTTGAAAAACAATACACCGTCTAAAGGGGATACTATTTAATTATATAAAAGGCAGGTAATAAAATACATTTCTCTCTTTCTAATCAGGCAGTGAGGCATAAACTGTTGGGACATACCGCTCGGGGCCACTGCTGTCTGGGACTGAAACACTGGCATTGTACTGCATTGGTCATTGGCGTTCGTGGATGTTGGCATTGGGCATGGGCATTCAATCAGAAGTTGTCAAGTATGGTACCCGTTTGGCAACGAGCACATTTTTGGGCATAGCCAACCAGGGTTTTCACATGGGCGTTCAGGGGCGGATGGGCCAACGTCATGGTGGGCAACGCAGGGGTAAGTCGATCCAGTACATGGGCAACGGAGATATATGGCCAAAAAAACAAGGAGAGGGAAAAGGGGGAAAAGCAATAAATTTTAATTTAATACAAACTATACTCATACTCTCAATTAATGAAACAAGCTTAAGTTGTTCTGAAGACTAACACAATAATGGACTTCTCTATATCTGACCGTGGCTTAACATTTAAGGACCTTAAATTAAATGATGGTATTAGCTTTAAAAAAAAAAAAAGAAAGAAAAAGAAACAACTGATGTTTCAGTAGCAGGCTGGCTCATGAGGGTAGACACAAAACCTGTCATGACTTAGTTTACTGATATTCTTGAGGAAATGGGGAAATTAACCCAGATAATTTATATAGAACATCTGGATTAAGAGGAGAGAGGTTTATAAAAGACAAAACGAAAATTCCCACACCACCGAAAACCCTAATTCTTAAGACTAGTTTGGTTTCCTGGAGGTTTAAAATGCATTCTTAGATCCTAACAGGCGAGTTTGTAAATTTTCAAACAAATTTTCAAGTTCAGTTTACAGTAATCAAGAAGAACATACAAAGATCTGCGACCAAGAGAGAAATGAAATATACTGTCAAATAAGTATTCAACACAAAGTTATTATTTGTCTCAACTTTAGCAAGGGAACATTAAGAGTATGCACACTATGAGAAAAAAATTTAGAAATTTTGGTGTAACCAAGTCCTATATAAATATGCTCACACTTCTGGTGATACCAACATTTAATGTGTCTAATCACAAGAGTCAACCCACTATAAAATATGAAGACTCTAACAAATCATAGGCATTGACAAATGGTTTCCCAATCATTAAGATTAAATGCCTATTCTATTCTTCACCCATGTTTAAATCATGCAACCATAACATTTTCTTTGTGCTCCACGTGCAAGCCATTAAAGAACAGATGGACAAACTTAAAAAAAAAAAAAAAAGAAATAAAATTCCTGGATTTAATCAGCCACCTGCAACGGTTTTCAATACTGTAATTGATCCACAGATGGGAAATGGTGCAATTAAGGGTTTTCTTTCATTACTCTTGCTACTTCTAATAAAGATGTTATATCAAAATGAATAATTTGGTGGAAAATTATTAGAAAGTGAAGAGGTTTAATACAGATCACCACACCCCAGGCTTAATCTGGGCTTTGTTAAATCAGGAATGATAAACCCTGAAATCATCTATGTAGTCAATTACTACAAATGGCTTGTATCTAGTCTATTAAAATGATTTCTGATACAAATCATAAAATTTCTACAAACACATAAATTGAAGAGTCCTGTTTTTTAGTCTAAACTCTCTAATACTTACGTCTGTACGGAGAGCTTTAATATTCTTGCCTCCTTTTCCAATCACTGCGCCAGCATTCTGAAGATAAAAACAAATTTATTAATGTTGTCTTCCTAGGTTTAAGCCAAAACAACAAAAACACCCTCTAACCTCTTTTTTTTTTTTGGTTAAAGTCTGAATATCTATTTTGGAGATACAAAAACAATCATGTTAAAGAAATGAAAAATCTAAAAAATTCAAGTGGTTTAGGGGCTACCTCTGCTATGTTTTGGAGATCTCAGAATACCAGAAATATTTAGTATAAAACATAACTGCGAATTTCACAGAACCCTTCCGTGAAACAAAGAATTGGCAGGCACACTCATTCTCTGACATGTTATCAATCAAGTAAACTACCTACAGAACAGGATGGACTCACAATGTAATGAAAAGAGAATCTTTAATCCACCAATGCTTTAAAGATCACATAAACCCTTTTAGTTTGAACTGTTCTGGGTGAAGCTCACTGTATTAAAGGCTTTCACATTTTAGTTATTAGCTGAAGAGAGTCACGATGCCCAGTAAGTCTGTATGGTAAGAACCACGCAAATCTTATTCTTCAACCTTTAAACTCTGAAGGTTTTCTAGGGGGTCAAGATGGAACTTACTGTAATTTCTACTTAAAAACCACTTTCAAAATTTCAAGGACAAAATGCATACCTTGCTCTGAAGCAGAATTCGTAATTCAACCATCTCATCAGTGTTTCTAGATCTCTTAAAAGCTTGTTCCTCTTCCATATCTTCTGCAGGGCGTTTACCTAAAAATTAAGGGTTTATATTTCAAAGCAGGTACCAGCGTCTTTAAGAAAAAGCACTTTTACTTTCACTTTAGTTTTAACCTATAGTTAGGAAAATGCAACTGCATACTGTTAAGAATGACAAATGTATTTAAAAATGACTGATACTATTGTACTTTTATATGGATCAAAGCATGTTCTTGATACAAGATATCAAGGCAAAACACTTAGAAGGATCAAAAATTTTAAAATGCATGGAAAAGCATTCTGGTATTTTCTGGCCTTTTTTTTGGCTTCTCGTTTCTCCCATACAAATTCTAGTCCATAAATGAAAGTCAAGATGTAATGACAAGAATTTCGGACTAAAGATACCATCACAAAATAATGAAATTAACAGAACAGAAAACAAGGTTGTACAGTGTCTTCTCACCAAATTCACCATTAGTTTCGGTGTTGGGGAAGGTTTCCTCCGGCTGTTCAGTTTCCATTTTCTTGTATTAAATGGATACACCAATCTGTTGAAAAGCAAAAAAAGCTAGTGCATTTGCTAGGAAAGAAAGCTGTGCATCTTGCTAAAAATTAACAGCAGCAAAGAAATGACAAGACTTCTAAAACGTACCAGTTACTTATATGTCCTTGCAAAGGAGAACTGAAGTGTTCTGGGCGGGACCAAGTGACAACCAAGTGCTTCAGTAGCCTATAAAAATCAACACAAATCAGTTTCTTTTGGAGTAAGAATAAACAGACCAGAGAGCTACTTTTTCTAGTACTGGATTTTTTCATTTTGGGGTCTTACAAACACAAACGACCACCTTACTTGATTTTTTTTCCCGCTAAACAGCAACATTTATTTTTTAATTACTATCCACCACAGCAATTGTTTTATATAATACACAGAACCATGTTAAGACATACAAATGCACGAGTCCAAATTTCATCACCGAAAATTTAAGGACTTACAGTGAACTACATATAACTCGTTTCACACAGTAATTTTAAATCGCTTTTAGGTTTCCCCATTACTTGCCATGTCATCTTAAGTCTCGTGTTTACTAATGTAAGGGCAAATTCAATGATCAGCTCAAATTACCGGAGGAATATACTTCAAAATCCGACACCGACAGACCCAAACTACCAGATATCTCTGCAGTACTGAACAGCAGATATTGAAAACGAACATCGTCACTAACGGGCCATTTCAAAACAGGCCATAAAGACTGTATGACCGAACACTGTAATACCAGACTAGCGACACGACAAGCTCCCTGTAAGGACTGGCAAGAGGCGACAAGGGGTCCCAGCTTAAAAGGCATGATGGCCACATTACAACTAAAAAAGGGGCAACATTTATGCCTTCCTTTCTCATAATGTGTCGCCAACCTTTCCTACCAACGACTGACCGAAACGACAGTGTTGTGGCCCATCACCCAGCGAAGTACTAAGGCGTGGGGGAAGATTTGGATGAAGGCGTTTAAAGGCTAACAGCAGGAGCTATTTTGCAGGGGAGAACGTCGCGGAGATTCACCCTTCGGGTCCTTTAGTCACCATTTCTAGGACCAAGAATAGCGCTCAGTCTCTGGCCTCCCTTCCTTCCCCGCCCCAAGCCCGATACCGGGAACGGCGACAGCAGAGTAACAGGAGTAGGAAAAGCCTGGAGCGAGAATAGAAGCGCCGCACCTCTCGGGCCCCGGCTCCGACAGGAAATGGCGGCCCGCGTAATGGCGACTACGTGCTACTAGGCGGAGCCGAGCGCGAGACCCCTCCCCCACCCACCACGCGGTCCCGCGAGCTCCTTCCCCCGCCCCCTCCCCCCACCGCGGGAGAGACAAAGCAACGGAGGCAGCCCCGGCCGTTCCAACTCCCCGCTCGCAGCCGCAGCCCCAGCCCCGCAAGCTGAAGTGCGGCGGGACCCGCAGAGAGCGAGCCGGTTTTTTCCAGTCCCGCCCGCCGGCCCCTTCGCCTCCCCACTCCTGCTGCCTAGTTCCCGATACCACAAGATCCCCCAGTTCATCCGGCAAGCACAGGCCCAGTCATCCCCTAAGTCTCTGGGACCACGAAGCGGACTGCGGACTACGCTCGGGGAAATGGCGGAGGTGGGGGGAGGGGAAACCGGGCCACGTTCGCTCGCGGAGAACCAGCCAACCTCCCAGCCGCCCCGAAAACGCCTCCAAGCGGAAAAATAGCTTCCCGACCCTCACCCCCGTGCGCCACTCCTCCAGCCCCGCTCCTCACCGCGCGAGACCACCGTCCTTTCGCCGCTGCGCCGCCTCAGCCGGTCACAGCTCGACAGAGAACGAGCGCAGGCCTCCGCTACCCTCCCCACCTCTCCGCGCTCTCCGACTCCGCCGTCGCGCCCGATTGGCGGCCCGGGCTTCAGCGGTGGCGCGAGGGCGAAGCGATTGGCCTAAGGCCGAGTCAGTCAAGGCGTCGGAGGCGGCGACTGCCCCGCCTTCCGCCGGCGCCTCCCTTCAGGCTGTTAAGGCCGCTAAGGGCCCGAGCAAAATCGAGCTTGGAAAAATTCAACTCAGCCTTTAGGGGGGCCAAACTCCGGCCTGAATCCATACTACCCAAACCCAGTAACTCCAGTTACCTATAGGCCGCCAACAAGCGGGACGTAGGCAAGACGTCGAGGTGGGTGCAGCAGAGAAACAGAGAATAATGGCGTCTGCAGTGCTTTCGCCTGGAGCGCCCTCCTCCTCTCTCGTTCGCGCACCAACCAGCGAGGGGGAGGGGGCTGGGGAGAAAACTTCTCGCGAGAACCAGATCTCTAGTGCTCGCGCACGGGGAGACGGCGACGAGGGGCGTTTTCGCGGCCCGAGAGGCGTCTTAAGGGTTTGGAGGCAGGGCATGAGCGCGCGGCAATTCCGGCGGGAAGAGGCAAAATAGGATTAGGGCTCGCGCCGCGGCAGTTCCGGTTCTTACTGTCGCGCGGCTCGGGAGCCAAGGTTGCGCGAGGGGAAGGCGGGACGCCCAGGTCGGTGCTAGGTCCAGATGAACGCCCCGGCATCTCTGCAGTCCACACTCGCGTTCGTTCCCGCCCTCTTAGCACCCCTTCCCCACCCTTTCCCGCCCGGGCCGCGCGTTGCGCGTGGGTAAGTGCAGCCCGCCGGGCCCCGCAGAGGATCCCCGCTGCTCGTAACGGGCCGCGGCGCTCGGCAGAGGAGCCGTGCTGGGGCCAAGGCTGGTGGTTCGCGCCCAGCGGTCCGCTCGGGCGGGAACCCGGGAAACGCGGACTGGTTGGCCGGACTAGGGCGGGGGCCCCCCTCTGAGTCCAGTACTCGTTCGGGTTGGTTGCGACCCTGACCCTGCAAGCGGGCGAGAGCCCGGGCGTCTCTGCAGGGCTCACCGTTCTGAAGAGACCTTTTTCCTACCTATTTTGACATTCTTATAGCCAATGGGGTCTGTGATAGAAATTTTTGTTAGTGTTGCTGCATTTGATCGGTGAGAAATTTCTGGAAGAATTGCATTAATCGGAAATGAATGTGAATCGCAAAATACTCGTAGCCACCCCCCCCCTTTTTTGGTTCATTCATCTCTAAAGCGCCTAGCGTGTGTCACAGCCTTCAGCAGTGATTAAAACAGACCCAAGACCTTGCCCTGAAATGTGTTACTGTTCTGGCATACTCAGTTTACCCTTGCTTTGTGTTCGGTTACATGTTTCCAAGGCCTCTGTGCCAAGCTTTGATTTCTTTTGTTAAGGCAGTTATAAGGTCGTTCCGAATTGGTGGCAAACCGGGGAAATCCCCAGGCCTGGTGGTGCCCAGTGTTCGTATCCTGACTCCTCAACCGTCCAGCCATCACCACAATTCCAAATGTGTGTTGAAGCATAATGATGTTATAATTTTCATGTAAAGCTAAATCCACCATTAACAATACGTACATATATGCTGTAATAGTGTATTTGTGCTGATTCATTCTATTGTCATTCTTGGATAATTTGCAAAACACGTCACTAGCTTCTTTTAAAAGGCAATGATTATTCTGTCCATCCATCAACTTTTATTTGCCTGATTAAAGAAAATTTGTTTAGGAGGAAACTAAGAACTTACTAAATCACCAACAGTTACTGATTGAGAGGATATTTAACAAAGTGTCTAGGATTGTGGAGTTTATAAAAGGTCTATTTAAATGGCCACACACAAACACACACGGGACCACATCATGAAGAGTATCGTGTTGGCAGGCAAAAACTTAGGCTTTGGTTTTATGATATGTAGTTCAGCTCTTTATTAAGTGTTCAAGAATTGATTACAAGTTTATGTAAATACTGGGGATACTTGGATTATGGAGATTTAATCTGCGTGTCTGGATTTGCAACATTTAATTGAGTGTCCATTAAAACCTGGAATGTTTTACTCCATGTATAGGGGTCCTATATTAATGATGCTTTCTTTCAAGCCAGTGTTTTAATTGCAGCCTTCCTTTCCTGCCTTGACTAATAGTCATCAGCGATGAGCAAGGATCAGCCCTGCTAGAAGCTCTGTAAGCAGCCCTGTCTAAAAACTTCTCCCCAGTTTCACTGTCTTCTGACTCATCTCTGGCTAAGAAAGGTTTTACTGTTTCCAGATGCCATTGCTGGACTTTTTTCCCACCTTTTTTTTTTCCACCTGTTTTCTTCCTTTTTTTAATATGCTTTCTTCTAGGCTTATTTTTTTAAAGAAGAAAGTCCATTTTTCACCATCTTTTAATCTGTTATTTTCAACCAAACTCAGACCTGTGCTCATTTAAGGACTTGCCAACTTGATTGAAACATTCAGTGACTCCTGTCTTGGGTGTAGTTAATTATGTAGTCATTTTGGACTCCTAATGAATTTAGAACTAGTATTACTTAGCTGTGGAGCTTACTGTGGGTAAAGTAATATAATTGAGATTGTACACTAGCCAGCTGTATGATTATTTAAAATATAGCTACCAGTTCCTGAGTTCCCCACTATGTTCCAGACCGTGTGCTGGCAATTTAATGCTTGTTATGGTCTTATGAGAAACTGTGATTATCTTTATTTCATGGAGGAAGAAATTAAAATTAAGAGAAGTTAAGGAATATATCTCTCATGTAGTAGAGGATCCATAAATAGCCCACTGATGATTTCTTTCTGATTTCAGTTATTAAATATAACTTTTTGCCTTAATTTTCAAAGACTACCATCTCAGAATTCTGGGATTACTTTGAAGCACCCCCAATGAACCAATTCACAGATTTACTTTTTTTTTTTAGGTGAAAATAGTGGAAGCATGGAGTGGTTATGATTTAAATATGTGTTAAGCACTTCGTCTCAGCTTTTGGTTAGATGCCACATACAGTGTCCAAAAAGATGATACCTCCGTCCCTTTTTTATTTTATTTAAAGAAATATTTTATTTTGCATAGAAGAACTGGGGTGTAGGCCAGAGGTGCAGGTGGTGAGAGGATTCACCAGAGACGGAGTGGGGAGCAGAGCAGGTAGATTTACTGAAATACACTGCTAAGGGGAACAGGGGTTTTAAAGGCTATAATTTTTCCTTTCATGGATTAGTGTATTTCATCCACCCCTGTTTTTTAACATTTAGATTGCTTCTATTTTTTTCTACACTGCAAAAATATAACAGTCAACATTTTTTTTCAATTGTTATTTTTATTTATGTCTTTTACATTACCGTATATTCCCCGTGGGTTTCCCACCGCTAATTCCTTGTGTACCATCACCACAGTCCCCTGTGCTCCCCTCTCCCCCGTTCTGAGCCCCAATCCTCCCCCCCTCTTGCTGATTGTCATTCTTGTATTTGGTTCCCTTATATTCCTGTTATAAGTGAGACCATTTGATATTTTTCTTTTTCCTTTTTACTTATTTTGCTGAACATGATCCCTTCTAGTTCTATAGTGGTCAACACTTAAGCAGATAAATCTTTGCCCTCATTTCTGATGGTTTTCTTAAGATTAATTTTGTGAAGTAAAATAAATGGATTATGTGGTATGAACCCTTTTTAAAGTAAAATCTAAAAAGCACGTATTTTTCTTTTCTTGGACAGTGATGTTCTTGAGAATGAGGGCCTGTTCTTAGTGTATGAGCAACTGGGAAATTGTACAGGCGTAGCTAACACTTCCCCTCTAAATTGCTTTTACCTGCAGTGACTAAGGTTATTCAGTTTCTCAAGGAAGGAAGGGAGGAAATCTTAGAAATTTTCTGAAGATGTAGATACAAATAACAATTTACTAAAGCATTAAGCTATTGAAACTCAGTGTCAAGTTTATTATGTAAATTCCAGATGATAATTCTTTTTCCATTTAATTTGAATCTTTAATAAATTTTTCTTTCTAACCTGTAGGTTAGGGAAAAAAGTCCTCTTAGAGGAATCATGTTTTAGTAATAGTTATAACATGCAGTTGTGGCAGCTTCATCTGTCTCAGATAAATATACCCTCTACTAATTTTTCTGTTAAATGAATTCTGTGTAACAAATGTGCATATAGCAGTCACAGTTCTTGACTTTTTTTGTAAAATAGCTATATTTGAATGCTTGTGCAAGTGTTTCAAAACGTTTGGTGATGCGATTAGTCACTGGAATTGTTTTCTCTGCCTAGTTATAAAACATTATTGTAAAATTACAGTATGTCAGTTAGCTCCAGAAGTGGAGGTAGTACTTGAGAGAATGATTAATTAGCATTACCCACACATCAGTAGAATGGTTGTGGTTCATGGAGCAGTGTTTCTCAGAATTTGTTCCAACTGTCATTTGAAAGTTTTGTGACCTGCCACATTCAACAACACAAATAAGGAAGAAAGTGTTAGAAATAAATTTAAAAAAAGGCCAGAAATCTTAAAATACCAATTTGTAATATTTAAAAATTAAAATTATGTGGTATTTTAGTATAGTTACAGCAAAAGGAAAATTAGTACTTAACCATAACATTGAGGCTGTTACAAACATAGATGCACTAGGTGGTTTTAAGTTTTTCTTTAATTTGACTTTGTAAATGAAATTTAAAAACCATCAGGTGAATTTATTTAAATAAAATCTGCAGTATATTACTATAACATTGTAGTGCTCTTACAGAATGACCATTTATAAGTGGATTTAATATATGAGTATCTTATATGTAAATGAGGGACTGGCTGTACTTATGTTAACAGGGTCTAGAAAAAGGAATAGGAATGGACATTATTAGAATTTATCTTACAGTTCTAGGTCTGCTAGTAGGTATGATCTTTGTCTTAATCTGTATGTCTCCATCTTAGTTTCTCTTAAATAGATGATAGTAACTACTCTTTATCCTAAGTTCTTCTAAGGTTTAGATAATAGTGCAGATGTAAAAGTATTATGAAAAAAGTTTAAAATCTTAAAAGTAAGAGGTTTTAATTTTTATTTTCAGCAGACCCTTAAAATCTCCTTTTATACAGATGCACCTTTTGGGATATAGGATTAGTGTCATCCTTATTTCATTTTCTCTTCAGTCTTGACCTTTGTAGTTCACAACCAGCCTTATTTTCTTACTGGTGGTTTCCTCCCTCCTCAGGGTATCAACAGTTTTATCTCCTAATATTTAACAGATTCTCGTAGAAAATAGCATTTATAGTATAGGATTGGATTTAATAATTTAGGGGTATATAACACTTAGAGGGATTGTATCCAGAGTGATTTTTATAGTATAGAGCATCCTGCAAACAACTTTAATTGTATTTGTGGCATTTATGCTCAGTTCACTTAATCAAGAGTTTATAACTTTACTGGAAGTACAGTTTGTCCTAATTTCTGTTGACTTAATGACTGTTGTCATATTTCTACAACAACTTTGCATATTATACTAGGTCTCTTTGCCAGCACCATAATGTTTAGTTTTAGTGGAGAATGTAAGTAACTTATTGAATGAGCATACCTAAGAGGTATAGATCTGCCATAATTTTTGAGCTTAAAAAAATAACAGATGCAGTGAAAATAGCGCTTAAGAATCTAGGAATATGTTAGTACAGATTTTGCAGTCTCGAGGACAAGATTTCACTTAAGGGTGGCCTCATGGAATTGAAATTTGGAGTTGTGGAGTTGTAACATGCCTTTTAATGTTCATATTTTGATATTTTGTTTTAGGTCTTTCTCAAACATAGCTGGATTTTGGTGTATTTAATTTGAGATTCTCTTTTAACAGGTGAGTTAATCTAATTTCATTATGTTGCTGATGTATTTAATATTTAGACTTACCTCTAATCTTTCTATTTATAGTACCCAACTGTTTCTTTTGTGCCTTCTTTGTGGATTTTTTTCTTGTGTTCCTTAGCAAGTTTGAAAGTTATTATTATATTTCTTTTTTCACATTTTATTTTTTTAAAAAGATTTATTTTTATTTATTTATGCATACAAGAATTGGGGTATAGGCCAGAGGTGCCAGGTGTGAGAGGATGTCACCAGAGACAGAGTGGGAAGCAGAACAGGTGGATCTACTGAAATACACTGCTGAGGAGAGCAGTGCTGTGCCATGTGGGTCAGCTCCCTGGCTGGGGATCGAACTTGTGCTGCAGTGGCTGTGCTAGCTTGAGTGTGTTGGGACTTAACCCCTTGTGTCAGAGTGATTTTTATGGTATAAAACATCCTGCAAACAACTTTAATTGTAGTTGTAGCATTTATGCCACATTTACTTAATGACTCCTACATTTTATATATAATTTTTTACACGCTAAAAGGACAGGTTTATTAGAAAAAGAGGCACTAGCATAGTCACAGGTGGGCGGGAACACTGCTACTGCCGCTTTGCAAAGGGAAAGTTTTTGTGAAAAGAAACACTTGGATAGTCACAGGCCCACAGAAGAGCAGCTTGTTACTGTTTTTCTATTTTGGTGTTGCCTTTAGGTTTTTTTATTTGTGTTTAATTTAAATCCAATATAGAGGTATAGCGTCTGGTATAGGCAAATTTAGTGTCTGGTAAGCATCTACTGCCTGCTTTTTCATTATAACCTACCATGGGGAAAGGATAAAGTAGTTCTGTAAGTGAGAGGAGTCTCTTTTATAAGAGACCTAATCCCATTCATGAGAGCTCTACTGTCACTACCTAAAGTAGTTTCAAAGACTCCATTTCTTAATATCATGTTAGATAATAGGATTTCAACATATAGGTTAGGTGGGAATGGAAACAGTCTATAGTTATTGCACCTGTTTAGTTGGTTCATTACTTTCTATTACAGAGTAGTGCTCTACTGTAATGATGTACCATCATTTATCCACTCAGGTTGAGGGCAATGTGGGTGGTTTTTGGTTATTATGAATAAAGCTCACATACAGGTTTTTAATTAGTGTAAGTTTTCATTTCTCTTGAAAATTTGTAGTTTGTCTTGTGTACATATGTATATGTCTTGTCTTTTTACTCTTTTTAAAGATTTTATTTTACTTATTTTGCATAGAAGAACTGGGGTGTAGGCCAGAGATGGGAGCAGGGTGAGAGAATTCACCAGAGATAGAGTGGGTAGCAGAACTGTCAAATCTACTGAAATACACTGCTAAGGGGAGCAACAGGTGTAACAGGAGAGGTCTGCTGTGCCATGTGGCTCCCTGTCCGGGGCTTGAACTTAGGCCGAAGCGGTGAGCCTTCACAGTGCTAGCACTGAGACTTAACCCCTGCACCACCAGCGAGGCCCCACCTTACTATATTTTTATGTTAAGTCTTAAATTCAGATTGTGTGAGCCCTTCAACTTTGTTTTTATTTTTAAATTTCTTAGACATTCTAGTTCCTTTGTCTTTCTGTATAAATTTTAAAATTACCTTGTCATTTTTTACAAAAAAAAAGATTGCTGCACTTTTGAATGAAATTACAGAAAATCTATAGATAAGTTTCCAGAGAACTGAAGCCTTAATAGAGTAGTCTTCAATGTCGCATTTGTTCATTTTGTCTTTCTTTCATCATTGATTGTCATTTTCAGGGTTCACATTCTGTACATACTTTGTTAGGGTTTTTGATGCTATTGTAAATTGTATTGTTTGTTAACTGCTAATACAATTGAGTCTGTTCTTCGTGGTAGTTATGTTCTGTGAACTTGCTGTGAACACTGAATTAGGAAATACCGAACCATTGCTCATAGGGCAAAGTGTTAGGGTCTCACGAGCCTCTTGTCACATTTTCATAAACCAGTCTTAACATAACCTTGTTTTACACGTGTTTTGTTTAAAAACACTTTATTAAATATGTGTTGAAGATTTATTAACATTGAATTTATGATCAGTGGTACTATATGACTTATGTCTGAATGAAGCTTGATCTTACACATGTGTTTTTTTCCATGTGACACATCACAGCTTTCTTGCACTTAGGAACACAAATAGCATTTCACCATTGTTCTTGGAGGCCATTTTAAACAGTAAAATTACCAACAAAAAGCACCAAAGTGTGAAAACCATGACACTAGATAGAGCACGAAAAAGATGCAATTTGCTGACTCAGTTATTAAGTGATAAAATTTTTTTGGGTAGATTCTCTGGCATTTTCTTCATAAAACATTCATGTAATCTGCAAATTGGGATAATTTAATTTTTTACCCTTGTGATCTTTGTCTTTTTTAATTGTACATAACATTGAATTTGCCCTCTTAGCAATTTTTAAGTTTATATTACAGTGTTAACTATATACAGATTGTTTTACAACAGATCTCTGAAGTTTTTATCTTGCATGAATGAAATTCTGTATCCATGAACAACTTCATGTTTTTCCTTCTTAGCCCCTGCCAACCACAATTCCATTTTCTATTTCAGTGAGTTTGATTAATTTAGATAGCTCGTATTTGTGATTAGCATAGAGTTGATAAGATCCATCCTGTAGCATATGATGGAATTTCCTTCTTTTTTTAGAAAAACTGAATAATCTTCCTTTGTATATCCCACATTTTGCTTATCCATTTGTCAACCGATATTTAGAGCACTTCCATATCTTGTCAGTTGTGAACAAAACTATAGTGAACTTGTGTATTTGAGAGTCTATATTCAGTTCTTCGGATATATTCCGAGAAGTACGATTGCTGGATCATATGATAGTTCTAGTTTTCATTTTGTTGAGGATCCTCAATATTGTTTTCCCTTGGTGCTCTGGCAACAGTTCACAAAGGTTTCTATTGCCACATCCTTGCCAAGACTTGTTAGTTTGTGTGTGTTCGGGGGTGCAGACACTTGTGTGAAATGATACCTCATTTTGCTTTTGATTTGCATTTCTCTTCTGCTTAGTGAAGGTGGACATGTTTTCGTTAATTTTTGGCCGTTTGTATTTTTTTTGTTTATTTTTTTGTTTTGGAATTGTTTATCTAAATTTTTTGAGAAATATAACCTTATTTTATCATCCACTATGAAGCTGATAAGGAATCTTTTCAGCTGTTTAGTTTTGGGTTTTGCTTTTATTACAATTTTTTTGTATTGCCCTATGTATATTTTCTTTGGAAAAATGCCTTTTCAAGTTCTTTGGCCAGTTTTGAAATGAATTATCTTTCTGTTATTGAGTTGATTTGTTCTTTTTATTTTCTGGATTAACTATTTTTTCCTATTCCGTAGGTTGCTTTTTCTCTCATTTCTTTTGCTGCACGGAAATTTTTTTTTTTTCTAAGATTTATTTTTTATTTATACATACAAGTTGGGGTACAGGCCAGAGTCGTGGGGCGGCAAGAGGGTCCACCAGAGACAGAGCGGGGAGCAGAACACGCAGATCAGAAATACACTGCTGAGGGGAGCAGCAGGCAAGGCAGGAGAGGTCTGCCACGCCATGTGGGATTCTCCCCGGCTGGGTATCGAACTCGCGTCGCCGCTGCCAACAGCTCCACAGCGCAGCGCTTAACCGCTGTGCCACCGGGGAGGCCCGCTGCACAGAAATTTTAAAGTTTGTTATAGTTTTGTCTCTTTTTGTTTTTATTACTTTGACTTTTGGTACCTTATCAGAGAAATCATTTACCCATTGCAATATCATGAGACTTTCGCTTCTAGGAATTTTGTAGTTTTAAGTGTTTTGTTTTTTTAAAGATTTAGATTTATTTATGCATACTAGAGTTGGGGTTTAGAACTTGTAGATTCACTTAAATATACAGCTAAGGGGAACAGCGGGTGAGACAGGAGAGGTCTGCTGTGCCAGAATATGCATATTCTTATAGTATTTGTTCATTGCTAGTAGCAGAAATGAAAATTTTAGTAGTGGTTCCAATTTCTGAATAATATTCCTTCAGAGGGGAAGTAAAAGAAAAATCTTCCCCCATATGACCCAGCAATTCCACTCCTGGTAATCTACCCAAAAGACACAAAAACATTACTCCAAAAGGATCCATGCACCCCTCAGTTTATTGCAGCACTATTTACAATAAGCAAGATATGGAAACAAATGCCCCAAAATAGATGACTAGATCAAGAAGATGTGGTACTGGGCCTCCCCGGTGGCGCAGCGGTTAAGCGCTGCGCTGTGGAGCTGTTGGCAGCAGTGACACGAGTTCGACGCCTGGCCAGGGAGAATCCCACATGGTGCAGCAGACCTCTCCTGCCTCACCCGCTGCTCCCTCAGCAATGTAGTTCTGATCTGCCTGTTCTGCTACCCGCTCTGTCTCTAGTGAGCCCTCTCCCCGCCCCACACCTCTGGCCTGTACCCCAGCTTGTATGTATAAATAAAATAAATCTTTAAAAAAAAAAAGATGTGGTACATATACACAATGGAATACTATTCAGCAATGAAAAAAGATAACCTCATGCCATTCACTGCAACATGGATGGAGCTGGAAGGAATTATGCTCAGTGAAATAAGCCAGAAAGAAAAAGAAAAATATTGGAGGAATGTACGAGAACCAAATAAGGGATCAGGAAAAAAAGTACAATAAATTTAAAAACAAAGTCAACAGGCAACTATTATCCTGAGACACTCTGCAGGTGAAGGGGAGGGGGAGGGGTCAAGACAGGGGAGGGAAGAACACAAGGAACTATGGTGATGGTGCACAGGTGAATTGGTGATGGTAATTTTATGGGGACAACGCCTGAAAGGAGAAAGCATGCATTGTGTAAAAAGGAAGAAGGATGTAAAATATA
This sequence comes from Scalopus aquaticus, assembly GCA_004024925.1. NCBI lineage: Eukaryota > Metazoa > Chordata > Mammalia > Eulipotyphla > Talpidae > Scalopus > Scalopus aquaticus. The sequence continues at coordinate 2,706 of PVIJ01010664.1, read as the reverse complement.
TATACAAAAAAAGAAAAATCTTCCCCCAAAGTTAATTATCAGTACAAAGAAGTCAATGAAATACAGAAGAGCAAATACAGATTTTGGAGTGATGTCATCAACATGGCGGTGAAGGGACTCTAGTATCAACTCTCCCAAAAGAAAAGCTGCCTATAAAGAGACATCAGCCAAACCCAGAGAAGATCCAGAAACGCTACATAAATCTAACACCTCACGGGTGAGTAGAACTTGGAAAGAAGCTAAAAAGACTGATCAAGGAGAAGAAAGAACCACCAGATCCCCTCTCCCCTCCCCTCAACACAAAACCGGACCAAGAGACCAAGACGAGAGGCACCTGAGGAAACCCAGAAAAAAAAAAAAAAGGTGAGCAGAGGCGTTTTCCCGGGCACGGCAGAGTAATAAAACTCGAGACTGACACCAGCAGTCCCTCCAGGTAGCAACAGAGCCCTGGAGAGGGCAGCGTGCACTGGGAAAGTTGGTGGGACACCGAACAAAGTCCCGGGCAGCCGCGGTGTGGTGTGGCCCCTCCCCCCAGCACCATTACCGAGCCAGCACTCTAGCTCCTGTTTGGAACAGATCTCTGGGGTAGTGGTCTACCCACCCCTTCAGTGACACTATTAATAGCTAACCACTGGAGGAAACGTGGGAGAAAAAAATCTCCCAGCTACAGGTGCGGGAAAAACACAGGACACAAGCCGCACGCCATAGGAACTTCCTGTCCTGTCCCATGCAGGAGAACGAGGGCTCCCGAGGCAGTTCCACTGCGCCACTGGCAGAGAATTACCGCGGGAGGCGGTCAGTTTCATAACCCACAGATAAAGACTGTGGGCTAGGCTGCCGCAACTGCCCTCCAGGTGCCAGAGAAGTGCGGAACAAAAGCCGCGCTTGGTTGGCACTTCCCGCTCTGCCCCGCGCGGAAGAGGGAGCCACGTCAGGGCAACCCCACCGAGGCAAGCCAAAGCCCTCCAGGCGTGCACGCCCCGCACTGCCACGGCCCTGCCCTCCAGCCGTGCAAACAGCCTGCACCGTCCGCAGCCCAGCCCTCCATCCCCGCTCGAGTGTTCGCACAGCCGCCCTCCAGCTGGCAAACAGCCGGGCCCCACCCGCCCTCCAGCTGCCTGCACCGTCCGCGGCCCCGCCCTCTAGCCCTTCGCACACGCAGCCACACCCCCACCCTCTGGTCCTGCGTGCCGAGCCGCTGCCGCCCTCTAGCAAGAAGAACCAAGAACCATGCCTGCCGGCACCAACAGCACAGGAATGCAACGATCAGAGCAAAGCAGAAGGCCAACAACAGGAAGAAAAAAAATTACAAATGAGCCTCAAAACAATTCACCACAGAAAGAAAACCCTTCTTCAGAACCCAATAATATGGACATAGAAGATTACATCTGACTAACAGATAAAGAATTCAGAATTGCCATAATAAAAAAAATAATAGAATTAAATGAGAAGAACAAAGAACTGAGGAATATAAATGAAGAACTGAAAAACGAGAATGAATCGATAAAGAAGAAAATGATAGAAATGGAGGATTTACAAACAGTAGAGAGCCATAAAAGTAGATTAAGACACATGGAGGAAAGAATAAGCACTCTGGAAGATAAAGATACTGAAAGAACCAAGACAGAAAAGGAAAAAGAAAAACAAAGGAAGAAGAATGAGGAAAAGCTTCAGGAACTATCTGATACCATGAGAAAAGGAAATATCAGAATCATAGGTATCCCAGAGGGAGAGGAGAGAGACAAAGGAACAGAGAAACTTCTCAAGGAGATAATTGAAGAGAACTTTCCAAACATGAAAAAGGAAACAAAAATCGACATACAGTTAGCCAGAAGATCTCCAAACTATTACAATGAAAGGAAAAAAAACAGCAAGACATATGATAGTAAAACTATGGAGAATTCAAGACAAGGAAGATATATTGAAAATGATGAGGACAAAGAAACAAATAACCTACAAAGGAAACCCAATCAGGCTGACCTCAGATTTCTCTGAAGAAACATTAAAGGCAAGAAGAGAATGGAGAGACATATGTAATATACTACATGCCAACAAATGTCAACCGAAAATACTCTACCCTGCAAAGATCTCCTTCCTCTATGAAGAAAGAATATGGACCTTCTCTGACAAACAGAAACTACAGAAATTCATCGCTACCAAACCCCCACTCCAAAACTTACTACAAGAAACCATGAAGACAAAACCAACAGAGGAAAGACCAGGAAATACGGAATTAGGTAAGGACTAGAACCACAAAAAGATAAAAAATAATAATAATAAAATAAAATAAAAAAGACAAATATGGATGACAGTATATCAATATTAACTCTAAATGTAAATGGACTAAACACACCAATTAAAAGCCACTCCATAGCAAGATGGATCAAAAAACAGAACCCAACCTTCTGCTGTCTACAAGAAACACACTTAATTGCGAAAGATAAACAGAGATTAATAGTTAAAGGATGGAAAACAATCCTACAAGCAAATGGACCAAGAAAGAAGGTAGGAACAGCTATACTTATATCAGATAAAATAGACTTCAAACTTAAAAAGGTAAAAAAAGACAGAGCTGGTCACTACATCATGATAAAGGGGACAATAAAACAGGAGGATATAACAATCATCAACATATACTCCCCAAATGAAGGAGCACCAAAATATATCAGACAATTATTATCATCCCTGAAAACAGACATTAAAGAA
>PVIJ01010663.1:0-58974 GCA_004024925.1 Scalopus aquaticus | reverse complement strand
TTTTGTTGAGTTGTGTGAGTTCCTTGTAAATTTTTGTTATCAGTCCTTTATCAGATGTATTGTGTGCAAAGATCTTTTCCCAGTTGGTAGGGTGTCTGTTAGTTTTGGTTAATGTCTCTTTTGCTGTACAGAAGCTTTTTATTTTGATATAATCCCATCTGTTTATCTTGTCTTTCACTTCCTTCGCTTTGAGGGATGTATCTTTCAAGACTTTGCTGAGATGTATGTCATGTAGAGTTTTGCCTATATTTTCTTCTATGCATTTTATGGTTTCAGGTCTTACATCCAGGTTTGTGTGTAACTTTATAGCGTGTAACATTTTGCTCCAACAAAACCAGAGCGAACAATTCTCTTACACCCTACAGTCTTGAAGAGTGTGGGTGTGTTTAACACCAGCAATTGTGTTATCTATTTTTCTTTAATCAACAGTGCTTTTCTAATCTGTTTAAGTGACTTGTGAAAAGGTGCATAACAGTCCATGATTTAGAAGGCCTTACTCCACGACTGTTGGACATCTACATTCTTCCCTTTCAGGTCCAAGTCTTTAAAAACTTCTCTAACTCAGTGCATCAACCTTTTCTTACTTATTATTATTATCTTAGAAGAGGGTGGCCCAGTGAAATTCCAGGGTCAAAGGGAATGAATATTTTGGAAAAACGAGATGTGAATATTTTTAAAGCTCTTGATATAGTTTCACAGATTGCTCTGTGCAACAATCTACCTACAGGCCCACCAGCAACATATGGGATGTGATTCTTGAGCCGGTCCCTTGAGGAGACTGTGCCTCCTCTTTCCCCAGTGAGAGATGGGGTTTCATGGGTTTGCATTCATCTTGTCTGAGTATGAGAAAATTTCCTAGGGGCACATGGCAGACTAAATCACCGACCCACCCAAACCACGGGAGGGAATTTTTTCTTCACTGGCCGGAGTTCTGCATCGGAAGGAAATGCTGAGTTTCAATAACTGCTGTAGCAGGAGACAGAAAAGCTGAGACACCTTCTTTCTACTTGTTTTCAGGGAGCTCAGTTAGTCTGAGAAGCAACTCAGCAGGGGCAGGGGTGGGGATACAGACCTGGAGAAGCTGAGGGGCCACACACACACAAAACTGATGCGAGTCCACTTCCTTAACCAGAGGCCTCGTCCCACAAATCCTTTCTTGCCTCAGAGAAAGAGGTGAGAGAGCAGCGGTGAGACCTAAAGTCCCCGGTAGGCCTGAGCTTTCAAGAAGGGATGTGCCTGAAATCTGTCCTGCTGGCACCGAGACCCCCAGATGGAAGGCTTGCCACTCAGGGTGTGTTGGAGGAAGGTGGGGTGTGATGTTCCACCTGCTCTAATCCAGCAGCCTCAAATGCTGTCGAGAAAGGCAGTGGTATCAGGGGGGCTTCAGTGGCCTGAAAATGCCCTGGCTTCAAACCCTCCCAGCCCAGAGCCAAAGTCCTGATCCTGCGGGGGGACTGCCCCAAGGGCCGCCGAATTACTGAGTTCCTTTTCCTGCAGTGATGAAAATTTCTCTAGACCAAACTTCCCCCTTTTTTAAAAAAAGATTTATTTATTTATGCATACAAGAGCTGGGGTGTAGGCCAGAGGTGTGGGGTGGGAAGTGAGAGGATTTGCCAGAGACAGAGGGGGAGCAGAACAGGTGGATTGATTGAAATATACTGCTGAGGGGAGCAGCGGGCAAGGCAGGAGAGGTCTGCTGCGCCATGTGGGAAGCTCCCTGGCTGGGGATTGAACTTATGCTGCAGTGGCTGCTGACAGCTTCATAGTGCTGAGACCCAACCCCTTGTGCCACCAGGGAGGCCAAACTTCTTAAGCCAAAAGTATAGACTCTGAATTTCCAAATCCTCCAGAAACCTCAGAGAACAAGCCACAGAGTCGGAAGATGAAAAATGCTAAACATTTGTACTGTGGTCTCAAAAAGAACAGGAAAAAAGGCCTGATAGATTATGAAAATCACAACGACACGTTTTCTCTTTGAAGTGACACCTGGCTGACAGATGCTCTTCAATCTTTTTTTTTCTCTGTGTAACCTTCAAAAATGTGAACTGTCCTGTAAAATAATAAAAGTAAATGATTCGCTGCTCTCCCTGGCACAGCTGGGCCCCTGGGGCTCACACCGAATCCTGCTTATTCCGAGGTGAGTTTCAGCTCCTGGGTGGAGTCCTGTCTGACCCGGGTGCGAGTCTCTGCTGATACTCATTTCAGCGCCTCCTGCTCTATTGAAGAATGAGACCACGGTCAGGCCAGGGCTGGCAGAGGTGTTTATTGAGAAACGTGACTCAGGGAAGACCTGGGGTATGGTGGAGGGACAGACAATCTGAAAGCCTGGAGGGAGACCTCAGAACCCGGTCTTGGGTGAGTGCTCGGCTCAGGGGAGTGGAGAGAAGATGCAATACCAGGGCTCGTCTAGCACTTCTGGGGGAATTGTCGGGAGGAAGACGCTGGACATTTACACCGGGGCGGGTTCCCATGGCTTTGAAAATAAAAGTCTGAACGGACGGTGAGGAGCGATGTGGCAGACACCGCTGCAAAGACGAAGGAGTACAGAGGGGTCGGGTCCCATCCTCTCCAGAATTTTTGGAGAGCGAGAGGAACAGCAGGGTCTGCGAGGAGGTGTTTCTTGGAAGGCAACGGGCTCTTGAACGGGCCAAAGAAAGCAGAGCTGGAGACCAGCGTGGCCTTCGCGGCTCCCGGATTGATGTTCTGGGAAGTGTCACTGCGGGTGGAGCGAGAGGGAAACCCACTTCCCTTCCTTCTGCTTGGCTGACGCGCGGGTTTCCAGCTTGCTGTCCGAGCCATCTCAGAGGCCTGGAGACAATCAGCTGGGTTGAGAGAGCAGCTAGCCCGGCAGCCTGGCTCTGGGGCCGGCTGGGGGAGTTCAAAGAGCTCTGAAGTCCTGGGAAGCGGATGGCCCGGGGCTAGGAGCCCGGGAGAGCGGCAGGCGGGCGGCAGCGCTTACGGCCGCTCTGGCGCATCCCGCCCACCTCCTTGGGCCGCGCTCCCCGCGCGAGCTACAGGGCAGCCGCTCGCCCCCAGCTGCAGGTCCGGCTCCGGAACACCGAGCTGTCGTCCCTGGAGAGAGACGACGCCGAGCTGATGCGGCGCGCCCCGCGCCCAGCGCACCCGCTGGCCTGGTGCCGCACCCGGGCGCGGAACGAGCGGTCCAGCAGCAGGTAGATGACAGGGTTGGCGCAGCTGTTGACGAAGGCCAGGCAGGTGGTGAGGGCGAGGCCCCAGCGCAGCGCCACCAGCAGGCGGCAGGGCAGCGGCAGCACCCCCAGCCGCGCCAGGTGGAAGACGGCCCGCAGGGCGCTGAAGGGCAGCCAGGAGCCCACGAACGCGCTCTCGACGGCGAAGATGAGGCGCAGCGAGTTCCTGCGGGCCCTGCCCAAGTGCGGCGCCCGGCGCAGGCGGCGCGAGATCAGGCAGTAGCAGCAGAGCATGACGCCCAGGGGCAGCACGAAAGTCAGCAGCAGCAGCAGCAGGCTGAGGCCCTGGAAGGCGTCGGAGGGTTCCTCGCCGCACTGGCTGCCACGGCCTCCGGGCAGCGGCTGCAGGCCGCGGTAGGCCAGGGCTGGCAGGCCGGCCAGGAACGCCACCGCCCAGACGCTGCAGCACACCGCCAGCGCGCAGCGCGGGGTGCGCAGCGGCCGCGCGTCTAGCAGCTTCACCACCGCCAGGTAGCGGTCCACGCTCATGCCCGCCAGCAGCAGCGCGCCCGCGCAGCGCGTGGCCGCCAGCACGAAACAGCTGAGCTTGCACAGGCCCTGGCCGAAGGGCCAGAGGCCGCCGCGCGCCACCGCCGCTGCCCACAGCGGCAGCGTCAGCACTAAGCCCAGGTCGGCGGCCGCCAGGTGCAGCACGAAGGTGTCCACCAGCCGCCGCGGGCCGCGCCGCCCCGCCAGCAGCCACACCACGAAAGCGTTGCCCAGCAGGCCCACCACGAAGGCCGCCAGGTAGAGCACCGGCATGTAGGCGTAGCTGTAAGGCAGGTTCCCCGACGGACACACCTCCAGCTCCTCCAGGCCACCGGACCCCGACCCTGAGTAGTCCCAGAATGTCATCCCCGGGTTGGGGCTCCAGGCTTCGGTGCCGGGCATGGCTGGGCAGCGAGGCCTGGGCGGGTGGCAGCCCTGGGCGCAACAGCAGCTCCGAGTGAGGGGCAGGCTCTTCACGGCAGGTGCCCAGTACCTCCCTTCCTGCCACCCCAGACTGAAGCCAATGGGTGGGCAGGAAGGTCTAGCGGAGGAGAGGAGGGGTAGGGTGGGAGGGGCAGGTTCCTGTGGTAGTTGGTGGTCGCCTGTTTGGGGCTGACCGGAGGGGCAGGGCAGGGTGGGGCAGAGGGCGCTTCACAACTGGGCCCTGGGAGAAGTCCTGGGTCTGGGCGGCCTGCCCTGCACCCCCCACCCCACCCCAGGCTCAGCGCGCGACCTGCCCCCTGAGTAACTGGGTTTCTTTGTTTATGAAATGGGGTCATAAACCGCCCCAGAGGTGGGATGTCGGGTGGCAGAGGTGGTGGGTGCCCCACCCTCTTCTGTTCTCCCCCCAGGCACACCTTCCTCTGCCTGACACTACTGTTTTCTCTAGCTTTAGAGGTGAGGAGGCAGAGCCGGCCTGAGGATTTTATGGGGGGATGGTGCTTCAGCCCACCCAGCCTCTCACAGTAGGAGGGGGCTTTGCTTCTAGTGCATGGTAGTAGAGTGAGTGGGGACCCCACCTCCTGCCCAGGAATTGTTCCCAAACTCCGGGTGATCTCCTGAGATGCTGGGCTCAATGTCTTATACCAAAAAGTGACTTTTCTGACCAACTCAGATTCTCCTGGAGCCGCACAGGAGCGCTTTCATCTAGAGGGGAGGGAGATTGTCTGATCATCCAGATGGAAGGAGCAGAGCCTGGGGCTCAAGTCCCAGCTCGTCCCGTCTAGCAGAACCTGCCAAGCCAAGCAGAGGCGTCAGCTCAGTGTGAAAGGCGACAAGGTCACCAATTCACTTGTTCTGAACGGGGACTTGGGCGTTGAGAGAAGGGGAGATCCCTGTGGGCTGGTTTGTGAGAGCATTACGGAGGAGGGTGGGAATGAAGGGAGTGTTGGGGACAGAGGAGGGGGGCTGGAGAGGAAAGCTCGCCCTTTGTCTGGAAGGCGGGGGGCAGCAAGGCTTTGGGCAATTCCAGTTTAGTCTGAGTCCTTAGCACACACCTTCCCATGGGATGCTGGCTCTCCAGCCAGTGGAGACCCAGCTGGAGCCCCCACTGCCACCCGTCATGTCAGACTGACGCCTCCAGAATCTGGCGTTGAACTTTGAGGCAGCTGAACTCTTGGTCTGACTGAGTCCAGGCAGCGGCGAGTTCCTCAGGCGACAGGCGCTTCTCCAGGGCTGGGCAAGGGGCTGCAGTGGGCAGGGCCCACTTGCCAGAAGCCAAATGGGAGCAAATGCTGAGAACAAAGTCTCCTGCAGGGTAGAGGAGGGAGTGGTTCTGCTGGAAGGAGTAAATCAGAGAAGACTTTCCAGGGGCGACACCTGAGGTCAGTTCCTGGACGTGGTGTGACCAGAGCCCAGGGGGGCAGGGTGCAGGAGAGGAAGATCTGGGTGTCAGTTTGTAGGCAGTGGGGGGCCCTGAGACACTTCAGCGCATGACATCCACCTGGTGTGAAATCACTGGTGGAACTGGGGAGAGAAGGGGGCAAGGCTCGGGCCAGCAAGCCCCCATAGGAGGCTGTGTAATGATTTTGGGGTAGAGAGGGCGGCGACAGAAGGGAGAAGCCCTACACCAGGGCCGCATCTCGGGGCTCAGCAGAGAGGGCACCAAGCAGGCTGGGGCAGCTGTCCGAGACCCGCACAGCCGCTGCCCGGTCCGCTGAGGCCGGGAACACAGACTTGCAGGAGTTGCCATCTGCCGCTGATTAGAGGCGATGAAGTCCTTTGTGATCCAAACCAGGGTGCTTCGGAGAGTGAACGAGGCACCTTCACCACCAGCCTGGCCATCAAGCAGGGCTGCTCCAGACAAACTAGGAATGAGGCCCCCGTGGTCAGTGCAGACTGCCAGGAACCCGTGGCTTGAGGGAGCTGGCGCCTGAGTGTCCGGGGTGTCCCTCGCAAGAAGCCCCGCCTCCCCTGGGCCAATTATGTGATGCCGAAAAGCAGGCAAGAGAAGAGTGCAGGGAATGGGTGGTTTGGGCCCACACCAGCATCCGGGCTCCAGGCTCGGGCGAAGACTCCCACCGGAGGGTGGAGACCGAGGGCCTGCAGGGGATTCTCGAACATCTGATCGCATGGTTGCGGGGGAGTGATGCCCACATCCTGGGTGGCCCAGGGGACTGCAGCCTCCTCCCCCAGGTGAGCAAGGGCGGGGCCTGCTAGCCAGAGTCCAGGGACCATCAGGGACAGGCCCAGAGCTGTTGGATTTCTCTTTCCCTCCTTTCCCTCGGGTGCACCTCGGTCTGGAGCACAAGAGCATATTGCTCCCGGGAGCTAGAGACTGCGCTGAGAGAGAATGGGCGGGCGGCCTAGGAGGGGGATACAGCAGGGTGGAGGGGGAAGTAGAAGTAGGTTGTTTATTACGAACACAGAGAATCTTGCTTCCTGGGGCTGTTTTTACCCAAGGGAAGTGTGTGGCCCAGAACGTGGCACCGTCTCTCCTTGGGTTCTAGGGCCTGTGGCCCTTTCTGAATGGGTCTGGATGGGAGGAAGCGCAAAGGCCAGAGCTGGGGGCAGCGCCTTGGGCCTGGCTTTCCACGTGGCTGGCCTGATTTCAGTGACCAAGGCCAAGTCCGCGCTATTTCTCTCTTTTCCCCCTGAGGCGGGGGTGGAGGGGTTTCCCACAGGATTAAAAACAAATCAACCCCCGATTTCCCCCACTACCTGAAAGTAGTGAGTTCCTATTTGTATGACTTCATAGGTTCTTTTTTGGGTCAGGGAATGCACAAAATTTTTAAGGGTAATAGCATTCCCAGACCCAAAAAAGAACCTTGGAAATCATACCAAATAGGAATGTCCATTTTGGCTCGCGGGGGTGCCTACAAGGGACACTCTGGCTGAGAATCCTGGCGGCGCGGATGAGCATGGCCGAGTGGAGCAGAAGTAGCTAGTAAATCGACTAGAGCAGAGTGGTTCCCCCTCTTCCTCCACCCCACTCCAGGAGCCTGTTCTGACTGGTGTCCATAACAGCAGGAGTCACGGGCGACTGTTAGTGAACTCCCTGGGGTGGGGGAGCTTGTCTCCCACGATTGGCACAGCCTGAGACAGAACGCATAGTTCATAACGGAACCGCCGTGGCTTTGGGCTAAATGCTTTCAGGAGTAGGTTTAGTTTATTTCTGCTCCTTTCTGTAAGGCCTTTCTAAGGTCTTACAAAATCCCCGACCCCCCCCTAATTTAATTTTCCTGTACAAATAATATTTTCTTAGCCCTTTAGGGAAACATTTGAAATTATATTTACCTTTTTCTTCATAAAAGGCATATAACCACATTCTAGAAAAAAAAAATAAGAGACGGGGCCTCTCTGGTGGCACAGGGGTTAAGTCTCAGCGCTATCAAGCTATGAGCAGTCACTGCGGCCTGAGTTCGATCCCCGGCCAGGGAGCTTCCCACATGGCACAGCAGACCTCTCCTGTCTCGCCTGCTGCTCCCCTCAGCAGTGTGTTTCAGTGGATCTGCCTTTTCTGCTCCCCACTCTGTCTCTGGTGAATCCTCTCACCTCCCCACCCCTGCTCCTCTGGTCCTCACCCCAGTTCTTGTATGCACAAATAAATAAAAATAAAGATTAAAACAAAAAAGAATAAAGGAGCCATCCCTGTCTGGGGGAGCAGCACACCACAGGCCACCTTTGGGTGAACTTCTTTCCCGGCAGTGAAGACACTGTCGACAGGAAAGGACCTTCTGATAATCCCACTGCTCTTGGATTTTATGTTTTTTCACAGCCATATTTTTTACACAAGGGTTTCTTAACTACATTTGTGATTAGAACGGCTCTGCAATGTGCATCTCAGTGCCACGTGAATCCACGTTTTTTCTTGGTTGCTTAATTTAGTAATACCTTAATTTTGAACATTTTCCAAAATTGTTTCCAGTATGTTTTACTGTTCTAGAAATCGGTGAGAAAGGTGGTGCTGAGGTCTCTTTCGCACTGTTTTCATAGTGTGGGTGCCCGCACAAGCGCAAGGGCTGAAAACAGCCAGATTTGGCAGAGATGTTTGCCCTGGCGCCCTGAAAGGGCCCTGCCATTGCCCAAGGTGCCCGTTTCAGCCCCGTCTGGTGAGATGGTATCAGTCAAGGGTGTTTTTCCACATTACAGGTAATGGTGAGATGGTAGATCTTATTTTTAATTTCCTTGCATATAAATCAGATTGTTTTCCCATATGGAATCCTCCCCTGTGAAGTGTCTGATGTGCGGTCACACATTCACCCTCCACGGTCTCAGCGTGTGGCGGCCCTTGTTTGCTCATCTTGCTGCCAGACCCAGCAGCCGTGCCCTCCTCCCTCCCAGGTCGGCGCCTTCTTTGCACAGCGCGGTTAGTGCCGCAGTGTTTTCAGAGCCGCTCTGGGAATCTAGATAATCCGCATCTGGGGCTCTTCAAGCCTCTACCTCCCCAGTTCACTGGATCTGGGGTCACTGATGGGGCATTTCACCAACGAATGCTGCAGAAGCTGCCACTGGGCACGGCATGGTCAGAGGCCTGTTCCCTTGTGATCTTCAAAGTTAACGGCACCCGAATTCGGAGTGTGGGGAGAGTCTTGTAAAGACATGTCTCTTGCCCCGCCCCTCTTGCTAAGTATTGAGCTTGGAATGGCAGGTCGCCTATTTACTCACTACTATTGAAGCCCACAAGATGGGGTTTTCCATAGACCTCCTGGTTTCTAGATCTCGTGTGTGTGTGTGTGTGTGTGTGTGTGTGTGTGTGTGTGTGTTCAGCAGAGAAGCACCAGTCAGTTCCTGCCACTGCCCCGCACCCTCATCACTTAAGGGAAGGCCGAGGCACCAGGGCGGCCCCACCCTGCAGCCCTCAGAATGTTTCAGACGTTCAATTATTTTATTTCAGAAACTCTCGGGTACTAAACATGGCGCCGCTGGACAGGAAGTCCTCTAAGCCAGTTGTGGGCCTTTGGGCTTTGTTCAGGGCATGGCCCACTGTGGCAGCCTTGTGCCCACAGCTGGGTGGAGTCCAGTGGCCTGGCCTCCACGGTTGGCCGGGTGACCTGGGGGAGCGGAGAGAGGCAGGGAGGCTGAGGGGAAGACTAGCTTTCAAGGAAACACTCCACGGTTTCCATAGCTCAGTTTCTCTTAAAAGTTAAAAACAACCTCATCAGAAACTTAACAGGCAAGCAGTAGGGAAGTCCCTCGAAATAAAAATGGCCTCAGAATTTGTTTGAAAGGAAGTAACATTTTCTCTTCATAATAATCACTGCCCACAGAAACTTCGAAACCAAGACTTGCCATTACTGTCGGGGATGTCACCGAGAATGGAATGTGTAGTTTTCCGCAGCAGGAATGTGGTGCTGTTCCCTCTGCTCCCACCCAGAGCTGACTCTGCCTGAGCAGGAACTGACTCCCAAGGTCACCTCTGACTCAGGGCACCTGTGGGCACAGCCCTTGGGGCAGGGGCAGCACCGCTTCAGGTACGTCACACCGCACGGACTCGGGGTGAACGCTCGAGCCGCTCACACTACGGGGCAGTGGGATGTGATGGCCACGCGCTGTTGACATAACTATCCAGGTCAGTGTGCCCCGCCTTCCAGAAGTGTCCTGTGTGGGAGCAACATAAAAAGCAGGATTAAGATCTTTTGTTGTGATTCCAAGCATGAGATGACTCAGCCCAACCCCGTTTTCTCTGAAAGTCAAAATAAAAAAAACTCAACTGTGAAATAAGCATGAACAGCTTGGGTTTTTTGTTTTTTTCCCTTTTTGATGAGTTATCTTGAAAATTGAAAATTTTCTTAAGTTTCGGTGTGTCTGCTAAGCCTGCCCGTCTGTCTATCCTGGTCTTGTGAAAAGCTAAGGGTGACTTTCGGGCTGTGGTAATAAGCACCCCGGAGTTTCTGAGAGTTGGGATGATGTGACATCAGTGCTTTAGGAAAGTGGGTGACATTTTGCTGGAGAGAGAAATCAAAGTAGGAGACACCTGGAGGCGCTTGCAGAGTTTAAGCAGGAGCTTAGCTCATGTCCGTGGCCGAACGTGCGGCTGGGGCAGGAAGATGAGGAATAGGTGGGAAGTGTGACTTTGACAGGACTCTGGATGTCTGGGCATGAATCACCTTCCATGTTGGACAGGGGTGGAGTAAGAGCTTGAAAGTCTTAGCCTTGGTGGCTGAATATATTCCAGGAAGATGGTTTTGTTAGAAAGCTGAATTTGGTTTTGAAACAAGTTGAGGATGACAGTGGAACCTCCAGGTGAAAAGCTGAGATGGCAGTGAGGTGCACAGCGGCCCCTGAAGCTGTATCTTGGAAGGAGAGGAGAGCTTGCTTGGGCCTCCCTGGTGGCACAAGGGGTTAAGTCTCAGTCCTATGAAGCTATCCCCAGCCAGGGAGCTGACCCACATGGCACAGCGGACCTCTCCTGCCTCCCTGCTGCTCCCCTCAGCAGTGTATTTCAGTCAATCTGCCTGTTCTGCACCCCACTATTTCTGGTGAATCCTATCACTCTCCCCCACCTCTGGCCTACACCCCAGCTCTTGTATGCATAAATCAATCAATCTTTTAAAAAAAAGACTGAACTTGCTTAATGAGCAAGAACCTGACTGTCCACGAGGGAAAGCTTCTCTCCCTTCATTTTTGGCATGTTAGTTTATCGGCTGCTTTTGATGGCCTAACCCACATCCTCCTCAGCAGTGAGTGCATGTCAGGGAGATTCACCATTATTTGCCACAGCATTTTCACCACATAAAATCATGAGAAGTGAAAAAGGAACATTAATTTAGCAAGATACGAAATTTTTCTAAGTAAACGTAACAAAATTTCAAAGCAACATTGACAAAAATGAAGACGTAAAACATTTTAATACCTTTAAAAAGGGTGTAGATTCACGACAGTACTACAGAAACAACTGGTTTTACTGTGTGGATTCTATCTAAGGGCTTCCAAGTTTTTTCTTCATAATATTATACATTTCTCTCATTCATTTGACATCATTTTTCCCTTTTGCCAACATTTTCTCCCTTAAGAGAGGAGCCGTTTCCAAATGCGAGGGTGTTTTTATTGCGTCGTGAATGCCTCCACATGGGTCCTCCGGCCACGCTATCATGTCTGTCAAGATGTTCCAAAGTCCTATAGGAACTGTGGGTTCAACCAAGCACTTTCAAGGCCTCCTTTCTACTCAGCGTGGTGTTTCAAAACAAGAAGCCAACTCTTGGGGTGAATCATTGCCACCTGCTAGCTTGAAGAAGGTCGGTGACTGGCAGCTGTGCTAATGCTGTAGGGCTTGAATTTTCATGTCACATTTGGCATCTGCTTGGTAGAGCAACTATTAAACAATATCAAAGGTTTTGCAGTAAGTTTTTTGCCAGACCCAGCAGCCACTTATAGTTGCATTTGGGTATCCTAGGGAAAGTAACCAGACTTCCTTTCTCGAAGTTGAGTACTTACTGAGAACCTAATGCCAGGTGTCAGTTCTTAACAGTGTAAAAAATCTGCTCTTCAGATTTCTCTGAAAGTGAAACAGACGAGGGCTACTATTTCTTACTCTCTATAAACTGGGAGTACGTACCTGGGCTACATTTAAATGTCCCAGCACATCCTTTATTTTACCAGATCATTTGTGCCAGAAACTGTTTACATCATGTTCTCTGCTATGAAGCAGTAAAACCTTTCGGTGAAAAAGTTATCAAGAAACTTATAAGCATCAGGAACCACATAACTATTTCTTCTTGAGGAAGAGGAGATTGATTCTTCTTTTGCCTCCACCTTCTAATACTGTGTGATAAAATTTGGTAAAGATGGCAGTGTATCTCAGTTTGCTAAAGATCTGATACTGAATGCTCTTTGATTGCTGCCGATTACCAGCGCCTCTTTCCTGTTTGCCATGGCTCAGCCAACTTGGGGCTTTGGTTTGCAAACTGTTTTTATTTTGCAAACTGTTACAGTACCATCTTCTAGAGTAGTATGCAATTTGGCTTTACACTCTTATTTCACACTTCCAGTAAATTTTATTACTTTGTTATTAAGCTGATATATGTATTCGCACTATTTTAAGCTGCCGTGACTAGACCATATTGTCACTATGCAGACCAAATGGAGACTAAAAGACTTACATAAAAATGGGAGTGCTGCACCAGCTGAAACCAAACTGTCAACCAGTTATCCCGTCTTTTACGGCAGGATTGCTTTGTGGCTGATGAGGCGGGGCCAGTTCACAGTGGAGAGCTCACAGTGAAAGCGCTGAGAGCCCAGCGAGTCCCTGAATGAAGAGACCTGGCCTTGTGATCCGGCCCCTTGCACCTCCATTCATTGGATCAGCCTATCCGCAGAATCAGTTTATTTCCACCATGTCTGTGTTCTCTCCATCCGTCTATCTTATAAACCCAGAAATTTCAGCTATGAGCTCTCAGTTGTCCACCAATGGATTCTTTTGTTTTTAGATTTTAATTGTTCTGAGCTCAATGGTACACTTGGGAAACAATGGTCAAGATCTGAGGTCCCAGGGATACTGTGGTTTAGTGAATTCATTAGCTATTCAATTTCTAAAGCGTAATGCGTTAACTCTGATACATTATTAATTCATCAAAAGAAAATAGGGACAAAATTAATGTAAGATAGGCACAAACATTAGTATACCACTATACAGATGGTGCTTAGCACAGTTAGACTTTTCAACAGCTTCAGTCAGTATTCAAACAATGCAAAATATTATGAAAAGTTGTCTCAAGAAATTCAAATTGTAAAATTTAAACACAGATTAAGAGATAGGAAAACTAAGATGATTTTAGCCAAGTTCAAATATTACAAAAACCCCACATTTTATTCAAGAAACAAAAAGGAGTCAGTTGGTGCCATGCTTTTATTCAAATGAAAGGGGGGAAACTACACTGTACAGGAAGTAGCTAATGACAGATTTTACAGCACAGCATCTTAAAAAAAACCTGTAAGCAATACTCTAGAGTGGACAGGGGGCACACCATACACTATACACTGCCCAAAAGTGTCCATCAAACCATAATTAAAAAGTAGAATTTGGCTTTAAACAGCCAAATCAAAACTGTAACAGTTATTCTAAAACAAAACTGAAAACCAAGAGGAATTAAAACACTTTCCAAAGCCTTGTCAAAGAGCAGAATTTGCCAGGCTGCACTGTTATATGTGAGAAGTGTTTGGCAAACTTAACTGAGTAATTACCATAATAATTTGACCTCAAAGATGAAAGCACCGAAGCATTTCAGTAAGGTTGAAAATCTCCAGTCTTTGCTAAATGGCATAATTTTCATTTGTGTAATTCCAAAAACATAATTAAAAAGCTGCACCATAATTAAAAATAAATCTGCAGACTTAAAGAAATATATCCGTTTTCCTTTTGCATTAATAAAGTAAAATATTATACTGAGAGCAATGAACTTGTGTGGCAATGTTCACATTCTACCTTTACACATTATGGACACTGCACATAAATTTAAGAATAAAGGGGAGTCCTGTTTAGCTTTAAATAATTCCTCTACTGCCTTGCATCCAATTTTTGAAAGTTTAATGGACAATATCATGAAGAAAATTGTTTTGGTAAGGGAAATTTGAAAAGAACCAATTTAACAATAACCCTTTTGACTGTTGTTATTTATCACATTTTGATTATTCATTTACTATTTTTAAAAACTAGTCAATCTAAAGATGTAGTTGACAATCATTTCCTCCTGATAGAAACTGTTGTCTGAAAGGTAAAATGTGCAATTCCCCATTTTTAATATTCATACATTATATACACAGTATGTATACACTTAAAATATGAGAGTTACATATTCTGGTCTCTTACATGCAAACAGTAGGTCACAAATAGTTTTGAGCTACACATTTATCTTGCACAGGTATTGGAAAAAAATCTGTGAAAATTTTTTTTACAGTTTTAACAAATATACATAAATATAAGAACATAAATTATAGTAAAATATTGACAGCATTTGAGAAAATGTTGATAACCCAGATGCACTGATGCCTAAAGGGCCTTATAATAATAGAAAAGTACAGTTCAGGGACATCTCATTCCTACTCCTTCTTTGAAATAAGTAACACACCATGTGAAATATTAATTATTCCTCTAAACAACTCACTTAGAGAAATGTATATATCTTAGTCTCTACTTCCCATGAAAGAAAATGAACCTCACATCTCCTTTATGATACAACACTGTCTTTTCCCCCTAAGTTTACACGGTTGTCACAACACTGAAACATACAGGGTCACATAATCATTCAAGTCTTTTCCTGAGAATGAAGTTTTTCCCCAACTAACCCTCCCTCTGGTATACACTGTTAATGGAACAAAGACTATGTAGAGGGGTTTCAAGTGTGCACTTGAAACTCTTAAGTTGTTGCACTTGGAAAGGATAAAAAAGGAAAAAAACAAAAACTCAATATAAGTAAAATAATGTGAAGCTATTTTAAAATTAAAATGTAGCCCTTTGTACATGTTTAAAAATTCTAAATATAATTTTATATCAGTTATAAATATACTGTAAAGACCTCGAGAACTTGGCAGCAAGTCTTACATCTTCTGATTGCAAGACTACTCTCAAAGTGTCATTCACTTTTGCCAGCTTATAAAGTGACTTACTTTAAAAGAGATAGAAAGCCTTTTTTGTTAAAACAATAATCTAGATAATTCTGAGTTGTCCAGAAGTGGCATAGAAACAGCACTGATTAAATCAGCAACTTCTCAGAACATATTCTTGGTTAAGCTCATGTGGTTTAAAGTGAACCTACTAGCAGCTCTTCGCCACACCTCCTCTTATTTTGACGGAGAAAGGTTAATACTTAAGTGAATAATAAATACAGAATTGTAAATACTTAGAATAATTCTTGCAAATGCTCAAACACCATTAAAACATGAGGGTTACTGTAAAACTAAACACTAGTGTTTCTCTTCGCATCCTAAGAAAGGTGTGACTTACCTCTGAAGGTCTATTTCCTACACTCATGATATCTCCACATGAAACAAAGTACAAAGGTATCTTAGAACAAACCCCCAGGAGAGAAAAACAGCAAAATAAAACACTGAAGACGAGCAAATACATTAAAAAAAAAAATAGCAACAAATAAAAACATGTAATTTGTAGTCTTAGCCATAATTCAACCATAAATCCAACTAGCATCCATGAGAATTCAGTGCTTCATGTATCTAGTATCAAGCAGGTGAGCCTAATGACACACATCTCCACCGGTGATTCGAAATCCTTCATCTCTTGGACTGACACCTAAGAGGGAATCTTCTGCACTCCAAAATACTGTGGTTTACATTCCAGTTGTTCATGACAACAGAGCTTAATGTCCAGTTTTAATGAATAAAAGTCTTGTTGGCAATTAGAAAGATTTTCTATAGGCAGGAAAGATGAAGTGCAAATTTACCATGAGTGTTCAGAAGCGAGTACTTCCCAGCTCCTATGCTTTAGTGGGTAGAAGTTTTTTTGGTGTTACGGGTCTCTTGGTCTGCCATAAATGGCTATGAATGGTAATTGCATCAACACTGGCAGACAAAGTTTTAGCAGGTATGTGACTAAACTGTTTCCTGTCAGAATTATATTTATAAAGTCCCTCAATCATTTTTTTAGTGATAGATTTGGGGCCTATCCCAGTCAGTTTATTAATTTCTTCAGTTTCTGGGCAATAAGTATACAAAGATCTGAACTGGCAGCCTGAATCCCGGAACAAGATTAAGAAGTTGTTGGCATCTGACTTTTCCATTTCCTTTAAAAGAAAAAAACAACAACAACAATTAACTCTTTCACTGAGTAAATCTTACATAATTGTGTTGCAGTTCTTGGTCCACATTTATGACATTTAGTTTGCAATGTAAACTGAGTCAAAATAAAAGAAGATGGATATTATAAAAACCAAGCACACTTTAATTACAACATGCACAAGCTCCTTCCCGTCGTGGCCCTGTTGGCTCTGTGGTGCTGCTATAACCCTTCCGGGAACTGATACAGAGATGAACAATCTGTAAACCTTGATCTTAGTCAAATGATCTTTATCATGACCCAGGCACTGATTATCTCCTTTATAAGAAAGCTTCATTTAAAAAATGGAAAGTTACTGACATTTATGAAACATGAATGGGTGAATCTAGGCAAAAAGATAATTTACAGTTTCATATTATCATCAAAGTCAATACTTAATCTTTAATTAAATCTGCACTCAAGCTAATAATTAAACCACAATTACAATTTCTATGCTACTGAAATTCTGAAAGCCTATGATCTTCCTCTTGAGTTTAGAGAGAAGACTCCTATCATTTCAGAATGCTGCAAACTGAATCCTCATGCAAACATGCTTACCTCCAGTATTTTTTTCTTCTGACCTTCATTTACTTTTCCAGCCAAACAACAATGGGCTAAAGCATTTTGTATTATATGCTTATTGGATTTTGCACTGGGTTCTTTGTAGAGCTTTGGTCCTATGGTTAAGAATTTAACAATAATAAAAAGAATGTTACTAAGTCAGAAACACTACGTTTAAAGAACGTTCTATTATATGGTAATAGAAAACCAAATTCTGTGGTGGCGGGCCTGACCGGCTGCACTCCAACCAGAATTTTTTTTTTGTTACTGTTTTTGTTTTTTGCTAGTGATAAGCACATTTAAAAATGAAAAGAAAATCTTTTTTTTTAAATTGTGGTGACACCGGTTTACAACACTGGGTGTGACTCAGAGGCACAGGATCACACCTGCTCAGATGCATGTTGCAACCCCACACACCCCACCAAGTCTACTGAGCCCCCTCTCTCCCTCTTCCACACCCCATCTTGTGGCCTCAGCGGCAGTCAGATTTCTAGGGTTTGTTACCGGGTTGGTTCTGTCTGCCCCTTTGTTGGGGCAGCGTATCAGGGACACCATCGGTACTGGCCTGCTCCCCCGCCTGCTTCACTCAGCACCGTGCCCCTCTCGCCCCGTCCCTGGCGTTGCAAATGGCAGGAGGCCTCTTCCCTTCCAGAGCTGAGTAGTGCTCTACTGTGTCCGCTCCACGCTTTCTCTAACCTGTTCCTCTGTCCTGGGGCGCTTCGGGAGCTCCCACAACTTGGCTACTGTAAACACTGCTGCGAGGGGCAACTACCCCTTCGAGCTAGTACTTGTGCGTTCTTTGGGTAGATACCTAGGAGCGAAAGTGCTGGCAGATCTATTTTTAATATTTCGAGAAATCTCCGCTGTTTTTTCTATATCCCCATCAACAGTGTAAGAGGGCTCATATTTCTCCACATCCTTGGCAGCATTTGCTGTTTCTGGTCTTTTACATGAACCATTCTTGCAGGTGTGCGATGGCACGTCACTGCGGTTTGCCTCCCCCTGTAAGCGCTGATGAGCACTTTTTCATGTGCCCACTGGCCACCTGTATGTCTTCTTCGGAGAAGTGTCTGTTTAGCTCTTCTGCCCATTTTTGATTGGGTTTATTTATTTCTGTTGAGCTGCCCGAGTCCTTTATATATCAGGGATATCAGCCCTCTATCAGATGTATGATGTGTAAATATTTTTTCCCATTCAGAAGGAATCTCTTTGTTTTACTGACAGTTCCCTTCTCTGTGCAGAAGCTACGTCTTGCGGCTGTTGCTATGGCCTCCTGGGGCTGCCCTGGGAGAGCAGTGCTGGAAATCACATTTGCTGTAATTGTCACACTGTGCTTTGCCCTCCTTCTCATGCCTGGTGAGGTGACTGGGGAACTTAAAGTAGACTGAGTCCATGAGTAATTTAAGCTTTTTAAAAGCAAGATATAGCTCCACCTTTCCATCCACATCTCTGTGGGGTTTTCTTTAGCATTTTCTTTCACTGGTGGTACTGCTTGGTCAGCAAAGCACAGAAGCCATTTTCCTGGAACATTCCTCCTCCCAAAGGGTAGCTCGCAGTATAACATCCCTGCCACGCCATACTAACTAAACTCTGGTAGAGGCAGGGATTATGCTTTGCCCTTATTAGTGTACTGAGAAACAGGTTCTTTGGGCAAGAAATTAAAAAAAAAAAATCAGCCCTGGTTTGTAGCATTTATCTATTTCTTCAGTATAAATTACTCCTTCCATAGTTTAGTTTAAACTATCAATGGTTCTATAACTTGTATCATTCCTGGAAATTTAACAGTCCAGGAACTGGCAGGAGTTGATCCCAGCGTACCTCTAAGACTGTGTGTTTAGAATAGTGCCTGACAGATTCGGTTATTAAGCTGAATTAATGTAGAGCAGGAAAGAGAACAACAAGGAAACATTGTCCAACCCTAGGCCTCGAAGGCTCAGGCTGCCCACAGGAGCTGCACTGAAGAGCCGCAGAACAGGAGGTTGGGCAGTCACAGAGTGAAGCACATGTGAAAGCAGCAAGTTCTAGTCCCTTCAGGCCTTCCTAGGGCTCGGCCTCTGCAGGCGTCCCTCCAGCGTCCCTGGGCCTTGCTCTTCTCCTGTGCCTTTCCTTTCACCTCTCGACAGGGGGCTCACATGTGTTCTTATTTTCTCTCCTGCATCAATCCTTTGGAAGTGTTCTTCTCTCCATTCTGTTCTTTGGTTTGCTGAGACTGGATGGGGACACGTGCTGCTGGACGCCCTCCTCTATTCAACCCATTCTCATCTCTTAAGAGTTTCTTAATACTTTTTAAAGATGCACAATTCTAGGTGCCTGAAACCCCAGTGTTAGAAAGAGAGCTTTATGGTTTCTAGACTCTTCTCAGTAATCAGGGCCTAGGTACTGTGGACAGAACCTCTCTAAAAGTTCTCCAGACACAAGTTACAACACAGAAATGGCAAGCAACTTTAAGAGAGACATAGGGGGTTGAGGTGTAAGTGGCATGGCTAATTTTCAGGAACTTGTCTCAATTCACCTGAGAAAGGTCACTGCCTCTCTCTAAGTTGCACTTACCACTAAACTGGCCTACCCGGAAGTGGCTCCTGTGTTCACTGGTTCTGATCAGTCTCCTGCGTTAGACCAGAGGGCGAGCCAGTGAACCCTACCCCAGAGTATCCTCATTAATGTTCTAAATTTAAATGTTTACTTAAGAATGTACAGGAGCTAACCTGTGTATTCTGTTCCAGAAGCCACTGAAGACGTTGTTGATGCGTTTTCCCAGTCTTTTTCCCCATTTCGACTGCCACAGCGACTCGGAGATAAGAATCCTTCTACAGACTCTGATCTAAAGAGCAAATAAAATATTTTGATGCTTCAAACAGAAAAGAACACTTGGCAATCAGAGGGTATAAAAAGTGATCACCTTGTCTAATTCACAGCTGTGCATCAGTACCTTTCGGCACTTCCTAGATACTTGTGGAATGAAAGAATATTTTCTCCACGTGAAAACTGGCAAGTAACACAACAGGACAGAATCATCAAGAACTCAGTGATAACTGTTGCTAGAAACCTTTTTTTTTTTTTTTAAAGATTTATTTATTTATGCATATAAGCTGGGGTGTAGGCCAGAGGTGTGGGGTGGTGAGAGGATTCACCAGAGACAGACTGGGGAGCAGAACAGGCAGATCTACTGAAATATACTGCTGAGGGGAGCAGCGGGTGAAACAGGAGAGGTCTGCTGCGCCTGTGGGAAGCTCCCTGGCGGGGTATCAAACCTGTGCTGCAGTGGCTCTGGATAGCCTCATTAGTGCTGAGACTTAACCCGTTGTGCCACCAGGAAGGCCCCTAGAAACCTTTTTTGTAAAATTTGGTACTACAGGATAAGGAAATGAAATACTGGCAGTTTCTGCTCTGTCTCCCAGGCTCAGGATGACAGGCAGCCGAACAGAAATCATACTAATGGGGAAACACTTCTCTGTGTTTGGTGGGAAGTGAGGGAGGCTGGCGCCACCTGGATGACGCGCTTCCCTTTCCTGCAGGCCCCGGACCCTACCACAGCCCTATAGCAGCTATCGATCTTTAATCAATGTCAACAATTCTAAAATTCTAAAAGATAAACAGAGAAATGACTAAGCCTTTTTATATCAGTTCTTTTAACAGAAACGCAAACTGGACTATGCTGCAAAACATACACTTGTGATTCATTCCTTATAAAATACAAAATAACTGCACAAACATGGTCCTTTTATGAGACACAGCCACAGCGGGGCTCACCTGGGCGTCCTCTTGCCTGAGTGCACACTCTCGTTATCCCCCGTGTTCAGTGACGCCAGAGAGAGGCTAGAGACTGAAAAAACACGATAAATTCGTGATCCTGAAGAAAGACAAAATTGTAAATTGAAAAGGAGCAAGTAGAAAGGAGTCTGTTCATGAGCTAACACCAGCGTATGGAAACTGTGCCGCCATAGTTTCTTTCTCTTTACTCTTAAGCTAAACACATGATATGTTTGCATGCATATATGTAGCTTATTGAAAACTAGCGAGGAAACTTCTTTAAAGAAATTGATGAAACTAATAGCTGTTAGGATTTATTCTAAAAGTAAAGTGGCAATATGAAAGATGATAATAAGGAAATGAGACATGATCGTAAGAAAAAAGTCATAAAGAGAATAAATTAGCAAAAAAAGTATTTAGGAATATCAAATTCCTGGGTAGAATATTATTTTATTCATTTTCAGCCAACAGGCATCAAAACATTTCACTGACTAGAAAAGGCAGTTATTTTTAAACAATGTTACATTATTTTTCTTCAGTTTTTAGAATAACTATGGGAATGCTCTAAAATTTTCTGTGGCATTTAGTTTTTTTAAAAAAAGATTTTATTTATTTTTACATAGAAGAACTGAGTTGTAGGCCAAAGGTGGGAGGGGAGGTGAGAGGATTCACCAGAGACAGAGTGGGAAGCAGAACAGGCAGACTGATGAAATACACTGCTGAGGGGAAGAGTGGGTGAGACAGGAGAGGTCTGCTGCGCCATGTGGTTTAGTTCTCTAGATCGAACTCAGGCTGAGTTCTAGATCGAACTCAGGCTGTTGTGGTAATAGCGCTGAGACTCAACCCCTAGGCCACCAGGGAGACTCCTGAGGCATTTAGTTGTAAAAATTTTTTTTTAAAAGACTATGCATGCTGAATTCAGATTTTTTAAAAAAGATGCATTCTATATCACCTGCAGAAATGAATTTGGATTTTGGGCTCTTTCTTAAGGGAGGAATCATGAACTCTTGATCTTATATACCTTGTTATAGTAATATGTTTTTTATATATTTCATGCATATAACATTTATTCTTAAATTTACAAATCTGGAAAAGTAGTTAGTAATCCTGGGAGATTATATCTGGGGGCAGAGTTTCACAATAAGTTAGTATAGAAACTGTATGTTTTTAGCAGTTACTTGTTCAGTTTGAACATATGCATGCACACATAGTACACTGAAGTTGTGGAAAAAACCTCATTTGCTCATTTTGGTTTTCCAAATGAGAAGCATGCACAGATCTCCAATGTTGTATCCGATTTAGCATCCAAAGCACAATCAAGTTAGTAGAACAAACCGGGCTGGTGTTTATTTATGAACAGACTCTGCATGATGAGCTGTGTTACCTGGAGGACCTTTTATTGGAGTTTTGGGAGATTCGATGTGATCTCTGTGAATAGATTTTGGGCGCTGTTTTTTCTGTTTTGCTGCTTGAGGACGAGGCTTAATCACTGTGTCCATGTCTTCCATGAGTTTCAGCTGCTTTCGCCTCATGTATTCTTGCCTAATAAATTCTCTGCGTGCTCTCTCATCTTCTTTCTTTTGACGTTCTTCCTCAGTTTTACGCCTGCGAAACCAAATGGTTAAATTCTTATTCTGCATACCAAAGAAAACAGATGCCAGAATGTATGTTTGATGCAAGACTGAAAAATTATTATATTTCAGCACCCAGGGGGAAATGGTTCATTTACAATGTACACACGTGCATGTATGTGAGCACACACACAGACACAAAGATAAAAAACCACTTTTAAAAAATTGGTGTATCACCATAATGTCACTGGTGGCAAGTTCATGTATGGGGAGAAATGTATGGGTGAGAATTTTATCCTCAAGTATCGATCCTGCTATCTTGTCAGTGGCAAATGCTGGACCCAACACAAATAGCTGCCAGTTTTTCATCTGCACTGCCGAGACTGGGGGCTGGATGGCAGGCGTGTGGTCTTGGCAAGGGGGAGGACCTGGGTGTCATGAGCGAGGGGCTTTGGGTCCAAGAACGGCAAGACCAGCAAGGAGACCGCCATCTCTGACTGGGGACAAGTCTTGTATTGACTTGTGTTTTATCTTACCCACCAGACCATCCCTTCCTTAGCTTAGCGCCCCTTTATTCCCATCGGCTCGAAATAGCTTATAATCTTTATGCCCCTCTCCCTATAGTTCGTTGGATGCCTTATTTTCTCCCTTCCCACGTCCAGCTGGATTGCAGTTAAGTTTGTGATTATGAAATTAACAATGAACAACAAAAAAGGAAATAGAAACGTGTGCAAGGTAAAAACCCAGTGACTGTAGCACTGACCTTAGTGTAACAGAGTGAACACAATGAGTCTTTGTGATGACACCTGAAACTTACATAATGTGATAATGCAACGTAACTTTAATAAAAAGGTTAGTGAAGTTATTTTAAGTTAACATTTCTGGAGAACTTTACTTAGAAATGTCTTAAACTTAGGATAAATATACAATCAAATAACACTTTGGGAAAATAAACTAACTTTTAAAAAGCACCAAAGTCAGCATTAATTCAATTATATTATGTACACTGCAAACATCTTTGAAAAATTTGTTAATAAAAAATTAATGAGACCTGCCTGTTGACTACATACTTACCAAATTATTCCAGCCTTGCCCATGTGTCATAAATGCTCAGATTTAGAACTGACATAACAATTTCCTTTACCTTGTCTCCTCTTTCTTATGCTCCATTTCTGCTTCTAGCTGTTGTTTCCGAAGCTGAGTCTCTTTTTCCCTTCTTAGTCTTTTCTCCAACAAAGCTGCCCGTTTCATTGCCATATCATTTTCTGCTTTTTGGTCATCCTGTGAATGAAGTTCATGAAAAAGTTGATTAGTTTGGTGCCATTTTCAATTGTTGTAGTCACATTTAGTGGTTATTCTCGTAACTGAAAATCTGAATTAGATATTCAGTCTTATTCCACCCCCACCATACACATATGTGGACATGTTCCAGAAATTATGGAAGGAGAGGCAGCGCTCTTGCCCACTTTTGACTATGCAAGCCTTACTTTCTGTTCACAAAACTTTTCCTTTTGCTAATTAGCAGCAGCGGCTCTCCTGCCCATCTGTGACTATGCAGGCCCCTCTCTTTTTCTTTCTCCTTTTCCTAATACAGCTGTCCTTTTAAAAAGTTAAGAGGGCCTCCCTGGTGGTGCAGTGGTTAAGTGCTGCGCTGTGGAGCTGTCGGCAGCGGCGATGTGAGTTCGACACCCGGCCTGGAAAATTCCCGCACAGCACAGCAGACCTCTCCTGCCTCGCCTGCTTCTCCCCTCAGCAGTGTATTTCTGACAATCTGCCTGTTCTGCTCCCCACTCTGTCTCTGGTGAACCCTCTTGCTGCCCCACGCCTCTGGCCTGTACCCCAGCTTGTATGCATAAATAAATAAATCTTAAAAAAAAAAGGTTAATAAATAAATAAATAGAAGGAGGACGCAAAGAGTTAAATTCTTCCATCAACTGACAAATGACACTTAATTACATGTTTTCAAAACCTAGGGAGTTAGCAAAGAATAGCCATAGGAGGAAGTGGGGAGAGGTTTTTGGGGGAACCCTCATACATAACTAAAGTTTACCCTGATTTTTTTTAAGGTTTTATTTATTTCTGTATAGAAGAACTGGGGTGCAGGCCAGAGGTGCAGGGGGTGAGGGGATTCACCAGAGACAGAGTGGGGAGCAGAACAGACAGGTCAACTGAATACACTGCTGAGGGGTGCAGCAGGCGAGACAGGAGAGGTCTGCTGCGCCATGTGGGAATCTCCCTCGTTGGGGATCAAACTTGTCCTGCAGTGGCTGTGGATAGGTTCATAGTGCTGAGACTTAACCCCTTGTACCACCAGGGAGGCCCTAATTGATAAGATTTTTAAAAAACAAAACATGTTCAAGATTGAAAAAACCCTAAAATATATTTACATGCAATGCCAAGTCATGAACTTTTTACAAATTGTCAATTGCATGACTCTCTAAAGAGATCTGTACAGTTAATTTTTAGAAGGCTTTTGTGAAGGTAAAAGAGAAGTGGAGGAGCCGAAGCCGTGTATTTTAATCTATGTCCCATGACTGTGATGAAAGGAAGTCTGTTCTGGAAAACACAGTGCACTGAATGTAACTACAGTCCACCAAGGGGCGTGCCAAAGTCCATTTTAGGAGTAGACTTATAACAAAAGGAACTGCTACTAAGAGTAGCTGTCAACCCACAAAAACCAACCCCAACGAGGATGCCTAAAACTCTGCAGACTAGCATTACCTTAAAAAAGAATCCACAGCACACTTTCTGGTCATCATCTAACAGTTCTTTATCACTTTCTCCGTCATATTTTTCAACAGATACATCAGCCTTTTCTGGAGGTTTCAAATCTGAGAGGGAAACTTCAATCAGGTTAACATTTTTAGGAGCAGCAGGTGGGAAAACAAGCTTAGGAGAAGGTTCTGCGGGCTGATTCACTTGGTCCTCGTTCGGCGTCAGACACACAGTCTCTGTGATAGGCTGTGACAGGACTTCAGAAACTGTGGACTCAAGAGGTTTGAGCTCCTTTTCTTCTGGATTGTGTACCTGCTGCCCCGAAGTCTCTTTGGGTTCCAATTCCTCCTTTTTCACTTCCTCCTTAGGTTTGGGTTCCTTTAAATGAGGTTCTCCATCATCCCCAAAACATACAAATGACCTTGTCTGAATGGGAACCTGACTGGGGGAGAACCTCCTTAGCCTCGGAAGACTATCCACAGACCGAGGGGGTGTCAATGTTCGATTCAAAGGTGTTATTTTTAATTCATTTGGCCTCGGAGTCCTTTGATTCTTAACAGAAAAAGAAGCGCTTTTCCTGTTAGAAGACTGTGGAGATGGGTGAGTAGGCCGAGGGGAGTCCGAGGAGAATGGGGCCACGGTGGATGACAGGCCTGCCTGCCTAGGGGGTTTAAAATCTCTAACCTGTTTCTGTGGAGAAGGCTGGGGAGGTGAAATCACCCAAGACTGCTGCTCTCGCATCTGCATCAACATCTCCTGCTGAAGCGACAAGCGCTGCATTTCTTGTTGTAGAAAATGCAGAGATGAATTTAACTTTTCAATCGATTTGGTGTATTCTAAAATCTCTCCTTCATTTAAAGTTTCTTCTGTGGGGCTTGCCAGGTTCCACTGCTTCTCGGGATCAACAGGGGTGGTTGGAGACTTGAGCCATTTGGCTGGAGGATTCTCCATGCTTTCTTTTATATCCGCTAGAGACTTGCTCCTCTGCCCGTTAGCTTTCTGTGATTCCTTTTCTTTTGCTCGATCAGTATAGACTTTCTCATCTTCTGCGCCAGCTGCTTCCTCTCGAAGAGGGGAAATCCCATCCCCTTTCTTTTTCACTACAGTAAGAAATGCTGTCCTTCCCATTTTCTGCCTCTGTTTGGTAAAAGCAGCTTCCATTTTCTTCTTCTGGGCTTCTATGGCACGCCTCTTCTCTTCTAGTTTCATCCGAAGATGCACCATTTCAGAGGCTAACAGCTGGGTAGTATCCCGCCCGTGCGGAAGGCCCGTTTCTTCTGGAATTTGTGCCCAAGCAACCACGTGAGGAATATTAAGTTCAGAACCCTCTGGTGTAGTTTTTTGTGAGCTGCTTCCACTACTTTTCCCATCAGTATGATTCAGCTTCCTGAATTTCTGTTCCGCAAAGCTGGTCATTTTAACTCCAGAACTAGAGGAGGCACTGCTTCCTGGCTGAGACTTGGTACTCACAGTACTTGGACACGGGCTCAAAGCTTCTCTGGTATTGCTGGTTCGCATGTCATAATCCTGAAGAAATTTAGATGCGTCGTCCATGTCAGAATCTAAACTTACAGTATAATCTCTCAAAGAAGAATCTTCATCCATAGTTTCTGGTATATCTTCTGAAGGAACATGAATTCCAGTGTCTACTTCAGTATTGTCAGTTATGGGACTCAAGGCACCTTTTGTATCAGTTATGTTATCAGGGCTAGATTGATTTAGTTTGATATTTGAATTTAGGATACTCATTTCCTGGCTGTGAAGAAAGAAGCCATTAGCAATTTGGTCTGGCTGTGGTGTATGGGGAGAATTTTCAGTGTCATGAATTATCTGCAATGCTTCTTCAATGCTTGGTGTCTCAATCTGATTGCCAAACTCATCTAGAAGTATTCTATTTTGTAAAGCTCCATTTGGAAGCTTGTAATGAATATTCTCATTAGAATTTAGATTGTTTCTATTAACGGGCACATAAGCTTTGATGTCACTGTGAGGGTCTATATCGAGTTCTTCTTCAATGCTTTCTGTTTCCTCTTCTCCATTCACTGGTTTGAAGGACAAATTTTTCCTAATATGCTTAGACACACGATTGTTGTTGAGAGCAAGTCCTTCATTACTAACAGAACGAGTGATTCCTCGGTTTGGAATAGACCTCTGTACACTATTTTCTTTATCAAAAGAAATATCAAATGAAACTCCATGTACTGATGATCTAAAAAAAAAAAAAAATTGAAGGGAAAAATCTTTAAATAATCCCAAAAAGTGATTTTCTCTATTCAACAATAACTACTTGAAATTTACTTTCTTTCTTTCCTCATTTCTCATAATCATATTGCCCTCAAGGTAAAATTAGGCTATCAAGCTACTGTTTTAAATTTAGTCCCTTTGATCTCTATCTATAATCTACCTATTTTGCCCTTTTAAATGTAGGTTCTTATTAAATAAACATCTATTACAATTTGGCTAGCAATAGAGAGAATATGAATTGGCCTTTCTTGATAATGTGAATATACTGAAAACAATCCTTTCTGATTACCTTTTCTCTTTAGGCCACGTCCCTATGAAGCCATCAACATAAGACATAGATGAAGACCTTCTAATTCCTCCTTCAAATATAAAAAAAGGAAACATCATTGAAATCATGTAAATAATTTTAACTCACAGCAATTTAACATATTTCACGTATTTGAGAATTCATTAATAGCATTAAAAAATAAGTAGGTATAAATGGAGAATCAGAGACCATTAATTTAAGAATATCAAACCAAGCATAGAGAAACAAACCAACCTGTCAGTGTATATATATGTAAAGTTAGTGTATGTTTTACACACACACACACACACACACACACACACACACACACGTATATAAAACCCTTTTCAGAACAAAAAGATGGGATATTTTAATTTTTATTCTCAGTCATTTCCCATCAATCTATATAAGTGGCATGTTCCTAGGTTTTTTCCAAATACAGTACCTGAGGTTGAAGAATGAGCTTGCGGGCGCGAATGTCTAGAAGGCAAATGATGAGAGAGACTAAACGCAGCTCCTTCCCCACTGCAATGTAAAATAAATTAAAAATATTATCTTTAATATAAACTTTATATAGAAAGGCTGTATTCAGACACACTATTGCCTCTGATTCTTCATCCTAAGTTAAAAAAAACAAATAAGGAAACATGATGTATAATAAATCCTTATAAAAGATTCTGGCAGTCTTTCTGATAATAGACCTATGTCTATATGATTCCTCTACAGTGAGCTGCTCTGTGAAGACCTCAAACGCCTATAAAGACAGGACCTGTTCCTGTCTGTTATTTCTTCTTAATTCCACCATACTCCAATTATTACAGGGGATTAGATAGTCTATTTCTCCAATTTATAATGATGTTTGACCAGAATTTAACTTTTTTCTTTCTATGTTTTAAGTCTGCCATGGCCTACTTTATAATCAGATGAAGAAGTTAGGCACCCCACCCCCATAAATTGAGAATTGTGGAATTTGAGGTAGTGACTTCTGTTGCTCTTCACAAACCACATTATCTTTAGGCTAATGTAAACTGAGAAGATGAACAAGTAACCTAAAGCATTCAAAGGTATATAACAATGCTGTATTCTTACTATTCGATGAACTTTTCCAAAAGCAACACCTGAAGAACTTGCATAACTTGGCTCTGTCCGAAGCAAATGCCTGTATGAGTCTTTGTTGCTTTTCCCTCTAAACTACACATGACGTTTTCTGTTTGTTTATGGTCCTTTGCTAGGGCTATCAGAAAATAATGTGTTCCTGTCATGTTTGCTTCTATTTCTTCTTTAATCTAAAATCATTTCCAGGTGTCTACTCATCTTTAGATCTATGACAAGAAGGTAATCTGAACATAGGTTAACTATTAATATATGTTCACTCCTTTCTTCCTCCCCAAATAATAGCTCAGTGTTACAAGTTCCCACTGGTTGCCTCATCTTCACATCTACATTAAGGGTTTGAGATGGCCTAGCTCCCCAACAGGCTGACAGCTAAGTGTGTGGAGTAACTGTTAGACATGTCTTTTGCTTTGAAGCCTTTTTTTGTTCTTTTTCTTCTTCATTTGATCAGTATTCAGATACAACACTTTCAAATGAGACTCCGTTATTTCCCGGAAGAGTACAAAATTTTGAATGCTTCCTCCAGCATTCTATATGGGAGACTACAGTAGGACATGTGAAGACTTAGACCGTGAGAGGACTGCGAGGTCCTGGAGTGACAGAGACCCAGTGACTCTCTGAGGAAAAGAATTGAGATATCCATCTGAGTTACAGAAAGTTTTCCTGCTAAGAAAAGTGGGGGAAAGGGAGCCACCCAGCTGTCTGAGACAGGAAAGATGAATTTTCCAGAAGACCTTAAGACATTTTCTAGTGTCAGAAATGTGGAAGAGGTCCTCCCTGGTGGTGCAGTGGTTAAGCGCTGTGCTGTGAAGCTGTTGGCAGTGGCGAGGCCAGTTTGACGCCTGGCCTGTGAGATTTCCTCATGGTGTGGCAGACCTCTCCTGTATCGCCCACTGCTCCCCTCAGCAGTGTATTTCCGTAGATCCACCTATTCTGCTCCCCACTCTGTCTCTGGTGAACCCTCTCACCACCCCACGCCTCTGGCCTGTACCCCAGCTTGTATGCATGAATAAAAAAAATCTTTAAAAAAATATATTAAAAAAAAAAAGAAACGTGGACGATTGCTCATTCAGGTTCCAAGAAGTCATAATTATGCAATAATTTAAAGTGGAAAGTTTCAGACATTTAAAAAATTTCCTAAGAATGATGAAATAGAATTCTGAGTGCTATCTAAAATGTCAAGGAAGAACCAGTCACTATGGAACCAATCCAGGAAAGCACTGAGGAAATAATGTGTAGAAAATTTCCTGTTGGAAAAAATACAGAGAAGCTGCTAAATCAGCATTATTTCAACTTAACTTTTGTGGTAAATCTCAGGGAAAGTTATGGGATAAAAAATGAAAGTAGTGAAAATTAATAGTAGTAAAAGTAGAGGATAAAGGAAGGCAAATGTGTTACAGACACCAGAAAAAATTCACACAGATAAGAGAACCTCCAAAGGCAGTTAAAATCTCTAGGTTCTGTCAACACACTCTAAATTAACATGCACTTGAGAGAGAAACTTAAGTGTGAAGAGTGGGTGACAGCGTTAGTACAACTTCTTATTTTTATGTTAAGCCATTCATATAGAAAGTATACTATATTTCTTACTCATAATTTTAAAATGCATTTTCATTAATGGATCTGCTTACATTTCTGAAACCCTACAAAATACATCAATTTCAAACTTGAAAAAATCAGATAAATTAGGGAGTACAAAGTAAACAAAGTTTTGGTTCTAATAAATATACATGAAAGGTTGTTTACAACATCTGTTGAAACATTTCTAAACAAACTAATGTCTCTAATATAATATACGTGGGTCAGAATCAGGACTACCCTGACATTAAATGGCAGGGTGTTTTCACTTTACTTTCAACTCAGTTCCTGATATTAACAACTAAAGCATTAGAGAGTCAACAAATTAGTAGGGAAAATATTCCAAAAATTAAAACAGCATAAAACATTTAAAAGCCCAATAGAATTTTAAAAGTTCCCTTGAAATCCAAGAATTACCTACTATTTATTTATGGAGTTCTCAATTACAAAACAATGTAACAAAAGGTTAGTTTAGGTTCGTTTTTTGAACCTTGGGCTGTGTTTTCTTATTTTCCAGCATGACTTATTAAAGCCTATTTATGAAACATCCATTCCCATGTAATTTTCAATTGCACTTAAGTTAGAACAGGATTTAAAAGGGTAAGCTATTTAAAGTCAAATTGAAATCTTTCAAATTTATTTAATGTAATAAAATTTCATTTTGTTTTTATTAGCAAATAGAAATAGTAAAAATGAAACCACTCCAGAATCTACCTTGAAGTGAAGTCAGAACTATCTAAGACATTCCTTTTGGCAGCATTCAAGACGGGAACTGAAGGCATATCTTTTGCAGGTTCAGCTACAATTAAAAAACAACAACAAAACACCTCAGAACTACATTTAGCATGTTATCAACATTATGTCAAGAACTGTGGAACATAAACAAATGTTTAAATTTAGTCTCAATTTCATTTATTTCCAACAGAGAATATAAAGCATAGTCACCACCTTAAATAATTTTCAAAATATCGAGATTTTCTTTAAACACTCCAAGTACTCTGACTTTAAAAAACCACTTGATTAGGGCTAACTGGAGGACCAAAGGAGGCCTAACAGAAAATACAGTTATTTAAAATAAAAATGAAATTGAGCATCTAATTTTGCTAAAGTTTTCATAAAACCTGAATTACATATGGCCATTTTTGCTTCTTTATAAAATTGCTGGCATTTTGGTAATCAATTAAAGAGAGAATTTCACTGGTTAATAATTAGAACCACTAGTGTAGTTTACATTTTTGTAAATAACTATGGAAGATGATGTACTTTTTTCCTTTGAGATATAATATAATAGTTGCTGAGTGTTCTGAATAGTGGGCATTACTGAAGAAATCACAGAAAGCAGCAGGTGTGAAAATTTTGTTAACTGTAAAAAGTTGTATAAATACAGGTTATGACAATTACTAAAGACATCTGATTTAATGGATTTAGGGAAGGACTTAAAACTTTATTCTCTGTTATATAATGGTTTGAGATTCTGCTTATAGCAACTTAAAGATGGAAAAAATTAAATACTCATTGTTGCATATTTTACAGAATTTTGCCCTGAAATGCAGGGGCTGGGTGAAGTAAGCTCATTCTGACTCACTACAGTGCTATACGCCTCTCCTGTGACTACATATTTTCCCTTCTTCCTGATTCTTTTCCTTTTCTTAATTTTTTTTTGGGGGGGGCAGGTACAAAGACTATAGAACATTAACGTGGAAAAATCTATGCACACCTATGTTCATAGCAGCATTGTTTGCAATAGCCATGACGTGGAACCAACCAGGATGCCCATCGACAACTAGATAAACCGTGGAAAATGAACTCAATGGAATCTACTCAGTTATAAAAAAAAAAAAAAAGGGACCAAATGGATGGATCCTTGGGTGGTGATGATCCTAAGTAAGTCAGAGAGTTAAAGACCATATACAGATGGTTATTCTCATTTGTGGAATATAAATAACCAAAGAAAATAAACTAGCAAAACAGTACAAAAATAACTCTGAGACTCTGCAAAAACCAGTGGTTACCAGAGGGGATGAAGAGGGAGGGGAAGGCACCCGGCCGGGGAGGTGACAGGTTTGGGCACTGGAGTTTTGGGACGTGAGCGGAGCATGTGCACACATGGAGGTATGAAGCCGTACTCCCCAAATTATACAGTTACGTAAACAATTGGCCAATTAATAAAACTTAAGGAGGAAAAAAAGCACACACCACCACTTTCTGTGTGGTACTACTGAAAAAACAAATTCCTGAAATAGATTGTCTCTAGATCTAACTAGGGATAAAAAAATAAAAATAGAAAGGACAGAGGGATATAAGACACCATGGGGGTACAATCAACAATTTCTCAACTGAGAGGAAATTCTTTAGTAGAAATGATGCAATTAAAGTTAGGAGGGAATAATTATAGCTTAAAAGAAACTTAAAATATATTAACATCCTACTATGTAGGCCTTGATTCAGATTCAAACAAAAATCTTAAAATAAAATACTCTATACAAATTTGCACAAAGCATTATTTGTAACAGCTCAAGATGGAATTGGAAAAGTGGAAACCACCCAATACGCATCAAATGATAAATAAAAATCTGATATAAACACAGAGGAATATTGTTCAGCTATAGAAAAGGAA
Source organism: Scalopus aquaticus (assembly GCA_004024925.1). Classification (NCBI taxonomy): domain Eukaryota; kingdom Metazoa; phylum Chordata; class Mammalia; order Eulipotyphla; family Talpidae; genus Scalopus; species Scalopus aquaticus. The sequence goes on along the minus strand of PVIJ01010663.1, from coordinate 26,636 downwards.
TGAAGCGCTGATACAAGCTACACTACAGATGACTCTCAAAAACATTTCACTAAGTAAAAGAAACCAAGCACAAAAGATTACATATTTTATGCTTTCATTTATAGAAGATGTCCAGAACAGGTAATTCTAAAGACAGAAATTGTTATGTAGGGTTAGCACTAATGTGTAATACAGATTGGCTAGTTATAACAAATGTACCATTCTGATACAAAATGCTAACACTTAGAATAAAGTGGGTGTGAAATATAAGGACTGTACTATCTTCACATTTTTTCTGTAAATCTAAAATGGGTCAAAAAATAGTTTATTTAAAAAGTAATTATTATGATATTAATAATTAAACAATGGCAATATAAACAATTATTCCAACTTTTAATGTTTTTTGTGTACAATCCTTATGACTAACAAAATATAAGCACAAGATTTTGGGGGGTAGGGGTGCAGCAATGGGGAAGACAAGGGGAGTGGTTAAAAAATATCAAAGTCTGGCGCCAAGAAAGGCAGTAAGCAGTTGGGATGCACAATAATCACATTTCGCGCTGGGACAGCCACCGGCAGCGGGAAGAACTGGACCCATATTCATCCTAGAAGTAAAGCTCTTCAGTGGGGCTAACTGGGAGTTTAGGATCATTTTGTTTCCCTATAGAAATTAATCTCTGAGTTTATAATTAAGTCAATGGAAAATTACTTTAGAGAAGTGCAAGAGTTTTTGTTCTTAATTTCTAGGACCTTAACAGTAATCATTTTATTTCATATTAGTTTTATTATTTTATGTAATCAATTAATCATGATGCTGTGATATAATCACAAAATCGAGTAGGCTTAAAAAATACATATACGCACACCATTTTTTTTAATGGTTTAACGGCAAATTCAAATTATAAAGTCAAGCCATAATTTGAGTGAATTCTTGTCAACAGTGTTAAAAACTCAGAATGTAATAGGGAAAAAAAGAATGGGGATGCAAGACTTAAAAAGTAGGCAAACCACTAAAAGCTAAAAGTTCAACAACATAAGGTTTCTGACTCAGAGCCATTCTATTTTATTTTTCTCTCCTATATCATCTGTCTCAGAGAATTTAGTGGCTTTAAGTATCAAAATATTCAGAATGTATCAAGGCTAATAGCTGAAATCTAAACAACGGTAAGTTGCCCTCAAAAAGAATGACCAGATGAAGTCACGTAAACCTAGAATTCTGCTGGCTTACAGGATACTAGAGCGGAGAGGTCTGCTTACCGCCCTGAGGATGAACAACCCGAGGCCGCACAAAGGACGGCTTCACCACCTCAAACCACCAGAAGAGCTCTGCCATGAACACCAAGTAGTTACTCTGTAAAAGTTAAGACAATGGAAAGAAATATTAGGTAAAATTTCGCCAAAATTGTAAACTGAATTTTGTTCTGTTTTACCTATTAAAATACAGGTTTAAATCTCATTCATTCTTGACTGGAGCACATCTACTACAGGCTATTAAATTTGGAATAGAATATTAGCATTTATAGGCAAAATCTAAAGCCCATATTCAAAATCTCTCTGCTGTTGAGCACAATAGTGCCAGAGAGGTAGCCCAATTTATCTGGCAGCCATTAACTGTGTAGAACTTTGAGATAATGTATAAGGTGCTCTTCTTCCAAACTCAACACAAGCAACTTAAAATGGCTACTCTGCTTTGATAATCTGAAGAGTGGTTCTAATAAAAAGAAAAAAATTAAGCTCTTTGCAGTTCCCTAGAAATTACTGTGAGAAGTGTACACTAAATGTAATAATAATCCAGGAACTAAATATATAACAAAGACTATTAATTATTATTGCTAATAATTATTGCTAATAATTAATAATTTTGAAATATAAAAACATTCATATAATTTAATGTACTGCCTTATTTTGAAAAGTTACTAAGAGGGATAAGGCAGTATCACTTGCTTTTATTATTTATATTTGAAAATGTGAATAATTTTTAAATGGTTTAAAATTGAAAGGACTAAGTTTATATTTTAAGTTTATATACTAATATATTTTAAAATGCATATATCACAAAATCTAAAAATATGCATAATTATTTTATCATAACATTTGCTAAGTTTAAAAAAGCACTATACAAAATCTGTTTCTATAATCATTTAAACAGTAGCATGCCTTTTAAATTTTGGGTATTTGGTATCTAATAAAATTGTTACTTTCAAACTGATTAATATTTGATTAATGAGGTCTTATTTCATATTAAATTTCAGTGTTCAAAATTATCATTGCAAATATGGATGCCCTGCCTTCCTCCTACCTGTTAATTATGAATAATCCTCAGAGCCCCATATACCTTCTTATCCACTCTGTTTTCTCACAGAAATTCAGTATTCTCATAAACTGATGATTTTCAAATATTCCAGAGACTATTGTATATGAAAAAGAATTAATGGCGACTCAGGTTTTTTTTGCCGTTAGCTACTTATAATACCTTTTAATAAAGGGAAAAGATTGGGAAAAACAGGTAGTGAAAGAACCATGAGCTGGTAGCTTTGAGCTGTTTACCAGACATTTCAGTGGACCTGTCACGCAGGTGGTTGAGAGAGTCCAGAGTGGATGCGACATGGCGACGAGCAGACTCTGGCAGGTTTCCTGCATTCAGTGTTTGTGTTTTAACTATAAATTCCCAGCCCATTCTAACATCTATATAAAAATACACAGCATTTTAAGTAGTCGTTAACATTTGTGATTAAAAAAAAAAAAGAAATGAGAAGGCCACACGCTGGGTCCCATCCCTGCCGACCTTCTGGGAAACTTTATAGCCCTAATTATATTTCTGTCTCCTATAGAGTTACTCATCCCATCCAATGGCTTTTAAACATGCTCAGATCTCTCCAATTAAAAACAAAACAAAACAAAACCTTCATCAATAATTCACCATTTTCTAGTTTCTTCTCACCCCTACCTTCTTTCTGCCTCACAAACTCATATAAGGGTAGGCCTGTGTTAACAATCTCTATTTCATCCTTTCTTACTACCTAATCCCTCCAATTTGACATCTGGGGCATCATTCCTCCAAAGAGCATTTACTCAAATCTCCAATGACTTACAGATGTTGCTAAAATCAAACATATTTTTCAGCCTTCATCTTATTTGACTTATTAGCAGCATTTTTACTCCTGATCTCTCTCTTCTTTGGAACTCTGCCAGCCATGCAGTCAGCTACCAAATGCCTCCCAAATGTAAGGACCGTATTTACATATGCAGCAGTATACAGGGCATCATCTCTTGCATTTCTCAAAGGCACTCAAATGTCCAAAAAGGATCTAGTGATCTTCCCCACAAATCTGATTTCAGTCTCCTCTCACTGAATAGCACCACGATCCCAGCGTGTGAAACAGAAACTTAAGTCCTTCATGCTTCCTTCTTTCTGCCTTCCCATATTCAATTTATCAACAAAGCTTGCAGATTTTGCATCCTAAGTATCTCTGGAATCCACTTTTGCTCTCCATCTTCATCATAATTACTCAGATTCAATTTGTTTTCATCTCTTATTTAGAACATAATGTTTCTTGTTTGGCTTATTAAACCAAACTTTTAAAAATGCAACATCCCTAATACCTAGATTACTACCAGGTACTTAGTAATTATTTCTTGAAAGAATGGCAGTAAGCCATGCCTCAAGTTAGTAATGTGTGATATTCTGAAGCAAGGGATAATGGCTAATAAAATTGAATTCCTTTTTAAAAGGCTCATCAGATTTTAATATTTCCTTCACTCTTTCTTTCCCTAGGTTTTGTCTTAACTTGAGGAACCTGAAGGATTTCTTCTTCCCAGACATATTCCACAGTCCTGAACTTCAATGTTGAAAGTGACCAGGATTTCCTTTATGCTTCCACTGCAGCATGTTAGCATCTACCTATGACCCAAAAGGCTTAAACTCTATTTTGCTAACACTAGGACATCCAATCATTTCTGTACTGACTTTAGCTCTATACTATAAAAGATCTGTTGTTAAACTTATAAAAACATAAAATACACAGAAAAATTAAACAGAAACTATTTTTTTAAAAGCTCTTATGACTGATGCTAACTAAGTTCATTTGTTTAGCTTGGAGAGGGGAGGCCATTTAAGAACGGCCTCTAGTTAAGAATATTTTTAACAAACACAAAGGAAAAAAGAATAATCTACCTTTATGGATGAAGCAGCATACAGCATATCTTCCAGGGTGAAATGACAACACTGGTTCAAATATTCTTGGCAAAATTCTTGAATCAACTGCAGATTATAGAGGCTATCAGCCAAAGACATGGTTTCTTTCAAACAAATATCTTCAAACAGAAAAAGAGGAAGGTGAGGACTTTGGATGAATTTGATATAATATACATTTCTTATCTACTTAGAATAGTGACAGTACAAACACAATCACATGGCATCTGCTAACACATGTATAAAGAAACCAAGGATGACTTTTCTCAGCTATCTTCCTAAAATTATACATAAATGTTCTTTTTAAAAAAGTCTTCATTACTCACAAAATGCTGCCTTAAATGTTTGTTGCCACTTATTTACAATTCAGAAATAGTTCAGTGGAACACTTACCCTCTAACCTGACAACACCAGGGCAGTAAAAATGAATAAGGGCAGCTAAGGCACAGCCATCTGTACCATCTTTCAACAAGTTTTCTACCAATGGAATGCAAGGCAGTTGCTTAAGCAATGTTTGCTCTTTCCTATAACGAGCCTACAACAGAAAAAAAAGAGAGATGAAAATAATGAAGTACTAGACAACATCCAGTAAAAAACCAGTACTGTAGACTCTTATGTATCAGTAACATACAAAAGAAATGAGAAATACTTGCCAATACCCTTCTCTTTAAGTAACATTAAATGTCACTTTACTAAAGCTAAATATACAGCAACAGTTTATAGTTCTGAAGTTAAGTACTATAACATTATATTGCAAATTTACAAGAAATAATATTTAATGTAAAAGCTTCTCAAAACAGATTTTGAATACTTTGCATTCAAATAATCAGTTCTTTTTTGTAGATAATAAAACTCATTTGCTTTCATGTTATGCGTAATTTAAACGACAAAACCTTATATGGAAGGTGCAAGAGCATTACCCATGCAGAAAGAATTAGAAGTTATCAAAATCAGGGGGCAAGAAGAAGAAAATGAGATTATTCTTAAAGAAAATTTGGTGATAAGAAACATCACTGTCACCAAGACATTCTGGCTTATCATTTCAATATTAAGCTAATGCAAATAAAGTATAAAACTTTGAAACTGAAAAAAAAAAGTCAACTTCATGAGATTTCGTTAACCAACAACAGAGCAAGCATAAGGGTTTCCACTCCCCCTCAGAAAAAACAAATGAATCTTTATTTTTAAAGATTGCTTGGTGTGACTGGATACAAATTTATTAGACTGTTTTCGAAAAGTGAGACATGTTGTAAAACATAGGAATTGAAAGAACAAGCTCTAGAGTCCTGGGTTCAAATCCTGCTTCTGCCACTTATTAACTATGCGATTTGGGACAAATTACTTATAATCCCATTTCTCAGTTTCCCCATCTATAAAATAGGGAAAACAGTCCCATTCAGTTCATAAGATCACTGAAGGATTAGAAGAGATTTATAAAGAGCTATGCCCACTGCTGGGCACACAGCAAGCAATAACTGAATAACTGCTGTTACATATTAGGGCTCCGACAACTGAGAAACCTAGCACCGAACACTTATGAAGATGAATACTGAAGTATTTTATTAGAAAAATTTGATTATAATGACAACTGATCAATTAAAAAAAAAAGTAATCGGAACTAGTTTTTCTTCTAACTCACTCTCTGTATTTTATAACTAAAATACAGTTATGAAATAAAGTATATTTGTAAAAATAAAAATAGAAGAAAAATAATTTACTGAAAGAGAACATTTAGTATCTGGTAGTGAAGTTAGATTTCCTTTAAATGATATGCCTCAGAAAAGCATGTGTTACTGAAAGACTTATTTATTTCTATTTTTTTCTCATTGGCTAGCCAAAATAAGATTGGAACATTTTTTTCCTCTTGAAGATTCGTGGAGGAATTTGTTTTTATTAATCAGTTCAGTCTAGGTATCTGTACTTAATGGTATGTCCTAAATTCACTGAGTCTATATTCAGAAAAAAATTCATATGCACTACATACATTCTTTAATTGATTACTGATTTATATATAATCCTTAGAAAACTTTCTTTACTTTGCTGCTAGGATACTGTGTAAACTCAACCATGAAAAATGAGATGAGGGGTAATGAAGGGAGAGAAAGAACAAAAGAAATCAACCAGCAGCACCTTCTAGCCTTATAATACATTTCTCACATTTGCTGAGCACGGTTCCAGATCCTAACACTCTTATTTGACCAGCTAGACACAAAATTGGCTGGCTCAGTTCCCAAATTCCAGATCTCTAGGACCAGCTTGTTTTCGGCCTCCAGTCTAAATTGGACTGAGCTGAGCACCCAGAGTTGTGAAACAAAGAACTGAATTGTGGTTTGTTCTATTGTTCTCTGCCAAGTAACACTTTTATACAAGGCACATGCACACACATACACACAGTTTTACAAGGCTTTTGGCAATAAACGCCTATGGTTTAAAAGAGATAATCAGAGATTTTTAACTGTATGCTCAAACATTTTCCTGAAGATCATCTCCAGGAAGATGTATCAGGTAACTCAACTTTGAATCTTGAAGTCACACAATTCAGAAAGTTCGCTTGCAGTTCATGAAAGTTATTGTCTTTTATACTTGGTCATACTTGAACTTACAGCCTGAGAGCATTCCCTGTTATCTAAAAGGGGGCATCATATTCCTATCTTTCAGCATTTTGTTGTATTGCTAAGTTACATTTTTATTTCCTGAGGGTATAAAATATTTAAATGGTCTGAGCTCCACCCCCAAGATTTAATCCTAAAAAGATCAACCCTTCAAGTCAAATCAGAACTAATATCGTTTAGGTCCAATCCGGGTGAGGACACAGAGGCTCCATCACTTTTTTTTAATCACACAAAAAGTAACCTGAAATTCAGTAATTCAGGCCGAAAGGAAATGAGTCTTTCAAAAAGATGATTTTAAAATACAAATAATTAACACACACAATTCACAGTCACTTCTACTAAAGTTGTGAAATTAATGAAAATCTATATGCATATTTTTTTAAATTTCTAATCCAAACTTTGGCTAGAATTTTTCTTTCTACTTTACATTATGATCAAATACCACAAAATCTAATCTCTCTGTGCAGTGACTTACAAAATTATATGAAATGACTAGACCAACAAGACAAAAACAGTCTCATTCTACAATCACAATGCTGGAGAGCAAATCGAAGTAACTGGGCAAACTTACTGGAACCAGTTTCCAAAACCATTTGGAAGGAGACTTCAGAGGAAGCAGCAGGAAAAAAGGGGAAAGCAAAAGGTAAAGGGAAAATTTATCAGAATTATTTTCAATTAACAAATCATAGTAAAGTTTCTGACAGTGGAACACATGTTTATAGCTCTCACAAAATGTTAGGTTAAAATATTAATTAATACTTTAGGTAAAACTATATGATCCAAATATATATTCCTGTTCCTAGTGATAAAGACCACCACCCTCTCCTCCTCACCAACAATATACTGTATTCTTTGGCAGCAAATAATTTTACTTACAAGTTCTGGAATCATATATCATATTAAAAAACAAATCTGTATCACAAAAGGGAAGTAGAAAGATTCTAGAGCTGGATTTGTAATCAGTATAATTCTCAGGCATTAGTAGCCCAAGTCTGATAATGCAGACTTTTCCAAAAGGAAAAGAAGATTGTTTCAGTTTAGTTCATTTCAACAAACAGCAAAACAGTACTAAAAAAGACTAAAAAAAAGATGATCATTTATTTCAACTGCATAAAGAATGTTCTATTAATTAACAAGTGTTAAAAAAAACTAGTTGGCAATTCTTACCAGGTTAAGATTTTTACAGTCTCTAAAGCAAGTAACTACTTAAATGAATATAAACATTGTTAGTCTGATTATCTAGTGGTGTCCCAAGGGATATAATTTTGCTTCTTTAAACAGATGAATACACTCCTGTGTCCTAGTTAAGTAAGCTATTTAAGGTGGGTGAGTTACTCATTCATGGTGGGTCTCTTCTTTGTATACAGGAGGTAGGTATACATGTTACACTTCTCTATGGTTTTTCTTTTATGAAAAAAAAAAAGAAATGAATATAGAAAAGCATAATTTTGGATAATATGAATAAGTAATTTGTGATTGTTTATATTTGTATTAATTTCTGGCAGCCCTGAATAAATGTTGGCTAAAGTAAAACAAACAAGTCTGAGTTAAAATTCATTTAACTTTTTAGTAGAAAGATTTTCCTACATAAATTAACCAATAAAAAGAAGATTATGGAAAAGTCATATAAGTAAGGTATTTTCAAGAACTTCAAGATACAGAAATATGTCATTTCAAGGATTGGAAAAGTACCAGCTCCCCACAAAGGTATAACATTTCCAATACATTTTTTCTTACTGCATCAGTAAAAAAAGCCCTAATAATTCTTTTTTTTTTTTTAAAGATTTATTTATTTATACATACAAGCTGGGGTACAGGCCAGAGGCGTGGGGTGGGGGAGAGGGTTCACCAGAGACAGAGTGGGAAGCAGAACAGGCAGATCAGAAATACACTGCTGAGGGGAGCAGCGGGCGAGGCAGGAGAGATCTGCCGCACCATGTGGGAATCTCCCGGGCTGGGCGTCGAACTTGCATCGCGAATCTCGAGCTGCCGACAGCTCCACAGCGCAGTGCTCAACTGCTGCGCCACCAGGGAGGCCCAAAAGCCCTAATAATTCTGTTGCATATATTTTAAACTCCCATTTAACCAGATGTTTTTGGAAGCTAAAGTTATAATAGAGAAAGTTGAAGAGCAAGACGAAAGAGCAGGAAGCCACTGAGAATTAAGATTCCCAATGAATAGAGATTTAAAAAGAGGAGTTTTGTTTTTGAGACTAGAAGAATCCATTACAAAGAAACTGATGATAACTGAAATTGTGGATTATTGAAGACGGTATTAGTACAAATGAGTCTACCATGATTCAACTTACTCCATATTTCTTTTTTTTTTAAAGTATCTGTTCACTTTATTATTTTTTTTAAAGATTTATTTTATTTTTGCATACAATGGGGTGCAGGCCAGAGGTGTGGGGCAGTGAGAGGGTTCACCAGAGACAGAGCAAGGAGCAGAACAGGCAGATCAACCGAAGTACACTGCTGAAGGGAGCAGCGGGAGAGGCAGGAGAGGTCTGCTGCACCATGTGGGAATCTCCCTGGCCGGGGACCGAACTCACGCCGCAGCCACCGACAGCTCCACTGCGCTGCGCTTAACCTGTTGTGCCACCAGGGAGGCCCCAACTTACTCCATATTTCTTATACAACATTCAGTACTGGAGTTTTTACTAATTCAGACCATTATGGCCTTCCTCCTGCCTCTTCATTGGACCAACTTGGTGAGAGCAATCCTACTAGAGGAAAAAGTAAAACCATTCATAATGGCTATTTGAAGAAAACATGACTAAAAAAGGTAAATATACTAAAAAGCACAAATATTTATACTATTTATGCTTATATACTCATGCTTCAAAAAGTTCAAATATATGGCACAAGTATAAGATACTTGCATTTCTGAAGTGAATAGAAATTGCCCCCTCCTTCTGGTTTTCAGGGAAGAATTGCACAAACTGAAACTTAAGGTCCTATTTTAAGATGTAAGAAATTATGAGAATCAAGAATTTTTTAAAGTCCATGAACAACTGGTAGAAAATTTTTAATAAGTCCATATGGTGACAGGGACCAACCCGGGCAGTTAGAACTATCCGGAATAGATCTAATTTCAAGTATTCCTTTCTATTTTCTCTATCATATATGTTTGACTCACCCTAAATTTTGGTTATTGGCTTTAGGATTGCCTTTAATACTTCTCAAATAGTTCTATGTCCTCCTCTGGTTATCTACAATCACTGTGGGGTTTGGGATAATTCCTAACTTCTTCTAGGTGCTCTCAAGCCACTGTGGGAAGATGCTGGTTTGACCTGGATTCACTGGAGACCTCAAGAAGCTGGGATTTTTAAGGAGTCAGTCACAGCTGTGACTGTCATCTCATGAGCACTTAGACTTAAGAATCTCTGCTGCTGTAGGTCCAAAAGCTGGGTGGAACTGCCGACAGGAATGTAAAATGGTAAAACATATTTGGAGGAACCTTTGGCAACAACTACAAAAGCACATATGCTTTTACCTTCCTCTAGCCAATTTCTAGGAAATATACCCTGAAAAATCCAAGAATACAAAAGTACATACATAACATTACTTTTGCAGCATTATTTATAATTGCAAGAAACTGTAAACTAATTACTTCTATGCCCAAATATAGTTCAATGGTTGAAGAAGCTAATTCATAGCTGGCTATAGGGGAAACAGAAAATGAGCCTCAAGACTGTATTGTCAGAAAGTAAGGAAGAGATGAAAACAAAAATGATGGGGTCACATCTGCGGGACATAAGAGCCACGCTGGGAGAGCTCTGGCCTTTTCCCAGGGCTGAAGCTAGAAAGTCTAGGGCAACAAATAAATAACACAATACTTTGGGATTACAACCCAAAGCATAAAACACATATACACGAGTTCATACCACTATGAATAAATGACTGAATGCACAAACAAAGCGAGAAGACACAATTCTTCCAAAAAATAGAAGACTTCCAAATAATAGATAAGACATTCTTTGCTCCCAGAATGAGCTTGATTTCCCTATCCTGGACTGTGGGTTGGATTTAATAACCCCTTCCAAAGAACAGAGCATCAAAGGAGAAAAATAGAAATCTCACAATAGAGAAAACTGACAAATACTACATTATCCAAGTGATAAAGGTTAAGATATCAGTAATAAATGATGATCATGTCATGTACCCCCAGACATGATATGATGTTTGGTGGTATTTTTCTCAAAATAGCTCTAAGTCCAATCTAACCATGAGACACACCAGACAAACCCAAATTCAGGGACTTTGTACAAAACATCTGATTAGTAACATCAAAAAGGTTACTAGTGGAATACTAGTGGAAACTAAATACTTTAGTCAATAATAACGTACCAATATTATTTCTTTAGTTATTAACATTAGAAGAAACTGGGTGAAGGTGTATTATTTCTGAAACTTTTCTATAAATCTAGAATTATTCCAAAAACTAATGCAGGAAGGTGTCATCAATGAACACTGAATCTTGGGGCAAAGGGAACCACTGAAGAGGAACAGAATATTTACAGTCTCAAAATATCTCCTTTCAAATTACTTATTACAAAAAGAGAAATAATAACCATGCAGTCAAGAAACTAGAAAATATCAGAGCCAACAGAAGAAAGTTAACATAATCTATCAGAGGCATATAGGCACCAAGTATCTCTGAATCTAAATTTGTGAGACGGACACAATATGCATATAGTATTTCAGCTTGAAGAAGTAAAACTTCAATCTAATTATGAGGAAATATCAGAAAATCCCCTAATTGAGGGATATTCTATGAAAATGATCTGTATCCTTAAAAAAGTCAAGGTCATGAAAGAAAAAAGAACACTAAGGGAACAGTCTGGTTTTAAGAAGATTAGAGATGACAATTAAATGCATTACATGATCTCAAACTGGATGAACTAGAAAAAAAATATGAAGTACAGTTGGGATAACTGACAAAATTGGAATGGCTGCAAGTCTGATCAACATATTATGGCAACATTAAATTACCTTCACTGTGACTGTCGTAAGTCAAGAAACTTGTTGTAAGAAGTATAGATTGAAATACTAAGGGGTTATGCAAACATCTTTCAAAAGCTTCAGAAAAACTTACATATTCATGTCTTTATGTATATAAGAGAGAGCAGTAAGAACGAAATGTGACAAAATGTTAAGCTGAACCTGGGAAAGAATATATAGGATTCTTTTGACTATTGGAACTTTTTGTAAATCTGGAATATTTAAAAATAAGTGTGCCCAAAAAAGTTCTTCTAAATCTATACCAATCCAAATCTTTACAGGATCTATAAAGTTGCTATAATAATTTAAAATTATTTTGCTGAAGTAACACTGGCATTACATAGGTTTCAGGTGTCTGGCATTACAATCCGACACGCCACAAATGGTAGCACCAAGACATTAGCTCCAGCACACCACTGACCCCTTTGCCCAATTTACCCACTGCTGTCATCCTCTTAGGCATAGATAAAAATCATGATTATCATTTCTGAATTTCAAAAATGTTTAAAATGCAAAGTTCTCCATTTAACACATTGTTTGCGGCTAGTTTTTATCGTGCGCTAACAGGTGGCGTGGGCCATTTTTGCTAATTTTTTAAGTATAAAAAAAAAGTATACAAATAAACATATTTATACGTTACCCGCATTCTACCGCTAGTCTATAAAAAACGTATTAATACGTGTCCCGCGCTTTACTACCAGTCAACGTAAAACGTATAAATACGTTTCCCACATACAATGTGTTAACTAAACTAAATGAGTTGGTACTACAACAGGGGCATAGTCAATGATTAGCAGCATTACTCCAAAATGAACAGAAGCAATATGTAATAACAGAGACTTAAAATAATTCACATGGAAAATAAGCTCCAGAACTATAATTTCCTATAACTCAATTCAAACACTTTATAACACTTTTCAAGGCGTCTAATTATATTATACTTTAATATACTGACAAACACAAACACAAACTTTCAAGAAAATGCTAAAAGCCTATTTAAGAATTCTGAAAGACTAAATCCATGTTAATGTTTTTTCTTCCTTCAGAAAATAATCTATCTACAATTCACAATTTCTAGAATATTGCTTTTAAAGGCTGGTCTCATTGCAAGTCATTGTAAGGCTGATCCATTGAAAACTGCTGTCTTATTATTTCATACACTTTTCCCAAACAAAGGTAAAAGCATTCTGGGGTCAAAAGAAACTTAGAAATTGATTTCTGGTCATTAACAACTTTTTCCACATACTAGCAATTAACCTTCATTTGTACTTCTACTTACTTAGTGTTAACACCCATGCTTTCTAGGATGCAGTTAACATTACTAAAAAAATAACTTAATGAATACAACTATTAACATTTCCGAAAATAATACACATATGTAAATCTATACAGGGTCTCACAAAGGCACTTTTTTTTCCTTTGAAATATGTACCTTTTGACCTCCTGGAGCTTCAACTGTGTGAGGTTCTTTCAATTTCTGTTCTTGTTCCATTATGTCTTTCAAGTGTTCATTTACCTGAAAACATAAAATTTACATTAAAATTTTAATTTATATGTAAATATAACAAAGTAATAGGCATCTTTAAACACCTAGGATCAAATTCTTGATGTCAAATATCAGTACCACTGAAATAAAGAAAAAATATTTTATAGTGCTTTATTGGCTATTATAAAATTAATTCATTAATTTATCAGGTATTTGTTGAACATCTACATATGTTGGGAAATGGAATACTAGAGAAAATAAGGTACTAACTTCAATTTTAAGGAAACAATAACTTTTTCAGTAGAAATTTTATAATCTATCAGTAGAAAACACCTCCCCAAATTTCAAAATAAAATAAATAATATTTCATAATAAAGTTTTTTATATTTCAACATATGAATTTCAGGAGGACAATAACATGAAGCGTATCACAGAGAGGCAATGCATAATTGATAATTTCACTTTTTTCTGGTTTTGAGACTTATATTTTTACTCAGGTAAGTACACTCTTACCTTATTTATCCAGTACATGACAGCATCCTCAATATCGTAGGGCAGATCTGTGGCTTGGAAAAAAGCTGAATACTGTTGAGCACACGCAATGACTTTCTCTACACTGACCATTTCTACAGTATACGCCATCATCAGGGTATCTATCATGGCCAAATGAGCACTCTGAAAACAAACAAGAGCAAATATATAGTTTAAAATTACACTTAAAAATTGTTGCTGATATATTTTGAAATATTAGTAACATTTCCTACCAAATAATAGTAGAGCTAAAGACTGGAAGAAAAGCCTTAGTAAGAAAACATCAGTGGTACCCGTTAAAGATCAGCTAACCGAGGCAAACTAATTTATCATTCAAATACTTACTGAGGATCTTATGCTTTAAGACAGTCAATATCTCCTACTCCAAAGAAGCTGCTTTTCCTATTTTTGATAATGGGTAATTGTTTACCCAGCACAATTTATACACTGCAAAGTCATCTTTGACTGTGACCTCTCCTCATTCTTCCAATAGTAGAAATGATTATCTGCTTCTAAAATGTCTCTCAAATCTACCCTCTTTCTCATTCCAGTCACCAGAGTTCCAGTTTAAACCAGCAACATTTTTAAGACTTGTACAAGACAAAATATCCCTTAACTGATATTCTGGCTCCAACTTCTTCATCCAATTCAGACTTCCAGTCTTTCCTTTTACTTTTCTGTTTTGTTTTGTGTAGGTAAAAATATATCACATGGTAGTTCTTAAAAATTCCAAACATTACAGAAGTGTACAAAGTACCAAGTACTCCTCTCCCCAGTCCTATCTCCCAGCAATGTCTGTAGTTTGGTATGTATTCTTACAAAAAGTGTTAATGTACACCAAATAGGTAGACATTTACACTGTTTACTATTTTTTGGCATTATCATCATGCTACAACATTGTATTTCTCCAACGATAATTTTTTGTTGTGTGGCTACTGGCCCCAAGAAGCAATCACATCTGAAGTTTTGATACATAACTACTAATCTGCTTTCAGGGGGGCTGTAGTAACTTTATTTTCCACCAAAAATGTTAGTATCCTCTTTCTCCATTTTTTGCCAACATTAGTCATCATTCACCTTTTATCATTTGCATCAGTCAGAAAGGTTAAAGCACTCTTTTCCAACTTTGTATTTCTCTGATCTTTTTTTTTTTTTAAAGATTTATTTATTTATACATACAAGCTGGGGTACAGGCCAGAGGCGTGGGGTGGCGAGAGGGTTCACCAGAGACAGAGTGGGGAATAGAACAGGCAGACCAGAAATACATTGCTGAGGGGAGCAGCGGGCGAGTCAGGAGAGGTCTGCTGCGCCATGTGGGAATCTCCCCGGCTGGGCGTCGAACTTGCATCGCGCTGCCGACAGCTCCACAGCGCAGCTCTCAACTGCTGCGCCACAGGGGAGGCCTGTATTTCCCTGATCATTAATGAGGATGAGCATCATTTGTATTCTTCCTTGGCAAGCAGTCTGCTTGTATATTTTGCCTGTTTGGGGGATGTTCATCTTTATTTCTAACAACTTATTATATATTAAGTACAATAGTTTCAAGTCATTCAGATACTATGAATATATCTGGATTTTCAATTTCAGAAGGTTTTGCTGCATCTGGCTTTCAAATTTATCCCATGTTTACAAAAGGTTTCTTACCTCAACAATACAGAAATATTATCCTCTACTTTTTCTATTACTTTAAATCCATCTGGATATCTGAAGATGTTACAAACTAGAGCCTACTTATTTTTTCAAATGAGAGATTTCATCATATCATGCTCTCATAAAGTTCTGTCTTTTTCATCTATTCCTAAGAACAATGTTCGAAGGATTAAAGCATTTTGTAATTAGTAATTAATCACATGAAAAAGCATAACTACTTAAAAAAAAACCCTAAGTTTTGAACAAAGATGTGGGAAAACATTTCAAGAGTCACAAAACTACTCAGTCCTCCCTTGGCAGTATGTTCCACAGACATAATCTGCAAGAGGAAAAACTAAAAAAAGCTAACGATATCAACCACTTTAATATTATACATAACAATAAGAAAAGAAATAAGGTCTCAACCATAATGAGAAACTTATGATATTTTAAATGATTTAACAACAGGGAAAAATGTGCACAATACAATAGTGAATTGAAATAACAACACTATGCTAGAATAATAGTCAATATAGTGTATACATACATACACTTTATATATGTTATACGTTATATAAAAAACAGAAAGGGGAAGGGAATGAATAAAAGTAAAATTGAGAAACTACCTTGTCATAATAGGTAAAACATACACAAAACTGTACTTTACTTCAAAACTTCATACAATAAACACTAAGTATAATTAGTATACAAAGCTCATTTCAGATTGTTTCCTAAATTCAAAAACAAATTTTTTAAAATTTCACTATTGTGCCTAGTTATTTCCAAGTGATACCGACCTACTTTTAAACTAAGAATCTTCAAATGCTAGTGTGATTGTTGTTTTTATAAAACAAAATATGAAGTTGAGGTAAATCAAAAATTATGTATAACAAAGTATACATATAATAAATCTAGAAAAAAATCAACATTAGAAAATAAAACTCTAGGCTACCATCCATTTGTGATAATTACATTTCTAAATAACATATGTACATTTAACACTTTACCCAAAGCATTATGGTCAGAATAACAAAAATATTAGTTAACACTGAGTTATGTATCATGTAAACTCATCTGAAATCCATCTCTGTGAGATGCACTATTAATCACACCTATTTAACAGCTGAGAAAACTGTGTAATCTGTTCGAGGAGATGATGCAGGGATTCAAACCTAGAAGTCTGGCTCTTAAGTCCATTCCACCTAACACTAAGCCTGCAGACTTACCCCAAGTCTCTACAGTAACTTCAGCCATGCAGGAGGAGGCAACCGCCAGTGACAGAAGCAGCATTTGCAGACTGCGGCCGCCAGGTGGCAGAGCAGAACATGACATCTGTGGTGGCAGTAAAAAGCCTGATGATGGAAGAGAAGCAGAACTACCTGGCATTGCAGTGAAAAAGGGAAGGCTGTGGAGTCCATGGGAATTTACTAAATAACCTTTCAGTAGCATCCAAAGGCCAATATCAGGCTCTACAGCTATGTCACAAGGGTTTTATTTTCATTCTCCAGCCAATGGCATCTACCCAAAAGTAAGTTACATTCATTTACTAGAAAAGAAGGCTAAAGCTGTTAAACTGTTTAAGTGATGTAAGCGAGAAATTTATTAGTCTCAAATTAACAGAACACGAATTCTTGAATTTTATTCAACATAGGAATAAAGGCATAGCTTTTATTATTCTTATACCAGATTTAGACATCAAACTAAGAAAAAAATTCCCTAAAATGCACTCAGGTCTCAGTCTACAGAAGCAGAGAGGCGAGTGAACTACTGAGCCCAGGCCTCCTCGGAGGATACAGGAGCAAACAAGTCAACGGCACATCCATGTCAGACTACGGTTTATCAAAGTTAATTCCAATTCAGAAAGTAATATTTTACTTATTTACTTATAAAAACAGATTTACCATAAGTTCCATTTATTTTAATTTACACAGAGATGAAAGTAAAACAGCACTCATAACCCTGCTGAGCAAGCACTACACAGCCCAGCAGGAAGGCTATAATTAAAAAGTCAGACAGTAACAACTGCTGGCAAGGAGGCGAAGAAGTCAGACCCAGGTCCTCTGCTGGTGGGAACGTAAAGTGCAGTCGATGCAAAGCACTGCCTGACAGAGCCTCTAGCAGTGAAACAGAGAGTTACCATTTGACCCAGAAATTCCATTTTTAGGTTTATACCCCGGAGAAATGAAAACAAATGTCTGCTGATCTACTGTCAGTGAATTTATGCTATGTCAATTACATTTCAAGTTGTTACCAGAAAAATTAAAAAAATCAGATTAATTTATAATGCTCTCCTCCCACTTTTCCAGTGCAAGCAGGAGATGACCTGGGCAGCCCAGGGAGGCTGCCTTACCTAGATGGAAGGTGTCAAAGTCATGTTGAAAAATGCACAAAAACAAGTGTGGAAATGCAGTCGGCACTGTAATTAGAACAAGGCTGGTGGATGCTGAGATAAAGCAGATGAACGTGGCTCTCAGCCAGCAGAATCACATTAAGGTGGGCACAGGAGACACAACAACCATTACTAGCCAAGAGGTGCACCGCTCCAGGAAGGAGCCCTGGGCACAAATGTTCATTTTAAGTTTCAAGTATGTTAGGACCCTGTGGTGTGGGTTCTGAACTGGAGGTTATCAGCAAGCACTTGTGACCACACACATAGTCTGTCTTGAAGAAAGCGCCTAGGAGCAATAATACCAAAGTAGCAATAGATACATCTGTGCCCAGCTCTTGGTTTCTAAAATAACATTTCTCCATTAGAATAAATCCAAGATTCTTTAGAAAATAGATGATTCCAAATCAGAGATAGGAGAAATTACAAAGTGATCCTGGAATATCTGGTTGTATCAGAACAAAAAAAGGACTGACTCAGTGACTGCTGGGGAGACAGCAAAAGGAGAGTGGGTCCAGCCTGCAGGGGGCTCCCACTGGCCAAAGATGGGCCCAGCTGAGCATACGATAACTGGCAATAATGAATTATAAAAACAAAACAAAACATTAAAAACAAAAAGGATCCATGAATCCAGTGGGAAAGGAGAGGAGGGAGCTCTTTACCGAACAATGCCAGGTAAGAAATATAAAAGGAATGACAGAGTTTACAAAACCACCATACAGCAACCACCATCAACACGGTACGAATTCAGGCACATCATCAACAGACCTAAAAGCATTAGATGGAGCCTTCTGGGAAGCAGAATATGCAAGCCCTATCAAAGTATCACTCTACAGAGTGCTTCCTAGTTACAAAAGGAGTGGCCACTCAGTATCACCGATAATGAAACACATGCCTTGGCATGATATGCCTCCTGGTGAGACACAACTGAAAGTGGGTAGCACCTATGTCGTATCCACACCAAAACCTTTAATCTTAATGTAACCAGGAAGAAGCAATCAGATAAATCAGGATTAGGGCATATTCTACAAATCAATTCATTCGCATTCTTCAAAAAGTGCACTGTCATGAAATAATGGCAATAATAATAAAATTAGGTAGGGGAAGCAACTGTTTTAGATTGAAAGAGAACAAAAAGATGAGATCTATGACTGGCTCCTGGTTTGAAAGAGGGAAACAATAGCTATAAAGAAATTTCTGGCACAATAATTGGGGAAGTATGAACATGGATGTGTTGGAAATATTACATAATAACAGTGAGTTTAATGGTGCAATCATGGTTAGGCAGAAAAATGTTCATTTTCACAACATTCTGCAATGATGTGTGTGAATGTGTGTGCAGGCACATGTGAGAAGCAGAGAGGATAGGAGGGAAAGGAGAGGAGATACAAGGAAATAAGGAAACATGTTAGTGTCAAATTATTCTTTAACTCTTTAACGGGTTAAAAAGTCAAAGAAAATATAATTTAGAAGCAAACCAAGCTCATACTTATTTTCCATAAAGAACATGAAGCCCACTTTCTCCATGCATCCCAACACATGCTACACCTAAGTCAGTTAAGGCCTAAAAATGAATTTACAGATCTTGTACAGATATTCTTGCCCCACAAAATAATGTTGTACAGAACAAGCTTTGAGTGGTCTCGGGCTGAAAAGGGGCTGCTAATACAATCACAGAAGCAGCTGTTTCTGTTTAGTTCCTAGGTTAACTGGGGACTGGTTCCTTCCCAAGTCATACCTCATAAGGAATGCACTCCAAATGTTTACTTTTCAATAAACAAGCCATTAGATGGGGAGCATGAATGTGGTTCTAATTAAGTAATACCTGCCAGTCCTGTTGCTACAATTAGATACCGAAACTGAGGTGGTTTTGATAAGCCACAAGGCGAGGAAAAAAAAAAAGAAAATCAAGAGTAAAACGCCTTCAATTGGGGTTTCAGAGCAAATGAGCCACAACACTGTAAGTGCACAGCGCAAGAAGATGCTGGTGTTTGAGACCTGACTGCCCTCTCACCATTCACATCACGCAAGGCAGGTTCCTTCCCAAAACATTCTGCTCAAGAAATTTCAGGATCTGAAGTGAAAATATTTTTTTCCTTTTAGTTATTATTTACCTTACAAAACTAATCATTTTTATAACAATAGATAGCTCAGTGTTATTTTGAATTAATTAATATATTATACTCAGTTTTAAACGCTAGGAATAGAAGTGCATAGAAACCAACCATAATTGCTAACACTGATTTTTTTACTCTAGGTCAAGATTACATTCGACATAATCACAGGCACTAGTCTATTTAATCTGCACACCTGTAGAAGATATATCACAACAGTGATGAAAAAACTGAAATTAGAGAGTTTTAGAACTGTTGCAAAGCCAGGTAAGTCCTAGCCTAGAGACAAAGTACTCAATCATTACATTTCTGTCTCATTAGCATGAAGCATTTGCCAAAAGAAACTGAAACCATTTTTGCTCCAAATTATAGCAGTTCCTTTTAATCTTAAATATTTATTCTTAATAAAACTATTTTTTAGATTACACTTTTTATTTTGAGATAATTATACATTCACATGTGATTGCAAGAAGCAACAGATCCCATGTACCCTCCACCCAGTCTACCCAATGGTAATGCCTTAAAAAACCTTGGATAGTGTCACAAATGGAAAGCAGACACTGATACAATTAAACTGCAGAGCCCCCCCCCAACACTGGAACCCCTCCTGGCTGCCCTCAAAAGTTGGCAACGATGAATCTGTTCTGTTTCTTTAATATTGTCATTGCAAGATTTTTATACAAATGGAATCACAGGCCTAATTTTATGGAGATTCAGCCAAGCTGTTACATGTATCAATAGTTTGTTCCTTTTTATTGCTAATAGTCTAATAAAGCCCTTAAGACACTGATTACTTGAGATTATGACAATCAACACTTTTATAAATGTAAAAATAGCACCTCATGTATACACATGGACCAGAAAATATCACATATACTTTTCAAAGACTGCTAATACATTAAACACAAGTGCTAATTTATCTGATATCCCAGTTTCACTTACCTTTCTTATGACTGTTTAAAGTTCTAACTAAATTTTGCACTCTTAAAAAGAAGCAGTTTAAGTCAGTATTAACTTAATTTTTAGCCTAAATACGCATACAAAAAGCAGATTTCCATGAGAGTCTTTAAGAAAAGGAAGTAATAATCTTGGGAAGTCGTTGCCCCAGAATAAATCTGTGCAGGAGCACACAAGATTAAGACCAGAAAAGTGACAGACTTTCCAGCTTTCAACTTCCAGAGATGCTTCAAGTTATCAAGGCAACATGAGGCAGTCTACTCACAGGTAATCGTAGAGTTTTTAATTCCTCTCCAACCAAGATGTTAGTATTACCTCTGCTCACCTAAGAAGTATACAGTGCGCGCACGCACACACACATACAAGCACATGTGCATGCACATGTGCGCGCGCGCGTGCACACACGCAACAGCACCAAACTATGAAAGTTTTAAAATGTTATTTAAAGATTTCACCAGTACCTGTCTGGTAATTAATAAACTGCACATCTCTTGTGTGCTTTTGCTATGTAGTCAGCTGACACTTTCACTCATTCCTACACATTTCTTTAAGGCTCAAACAACAACAAAAAATATCACATCACCCAGAAGGTTTCCCTGATCACTACTCTCTGCCTCTGCCTAGTGTAGGTTCGGGCATCCCTCTAATGGGCCCGCAGCAGCCAGGAAGAGCCGTGGCTGTGAAGCGCCTACCTGCTCTCTAGTCTGTCTCTACTTCTAGACTCTGGGGTGGTGTGAGAGCCAGCGCTGTACCCCAGCGTGCGGCCCATGTTTTCTCGTATTTGGTGATGAATGCATAGAGGTCCTGAATGGATGAGTGTGCATGCAGCACACACTGTAACACTGACCAGAAGACCCAGAACCTGCCCTCCCTGGCACCGTGTTCAGTGTCAAGAGAATGATCCTCACGTGCTTCCTGATGGCATCCATTTTCACAGGAGCTATTTTTTTTAATTAGGTACCTTGTGATATAAATGCTTTTAAAAACAATTAGCATCAAAAAAAGAGTATACTATCACTTTACCTGTACACTCTCTAGATCAATTCATATTTTAGCCTAACATTCAGTTACCAGGTAGGCTAGTACTTTTTCAATTTTAAGTTTTATTTTATTTTTTTTAAAGATTTATTTATTTATGCATACAGGCTGGTGTACAGGCCAGAGGCGTGGGGTGGCGAGAGGGCTCACCAGAGACAGAGTGGGGAGCAAAACAGGCAGATTGACGGAAATACACTGCTGAGGGGAGCAGCGGGCGAGGCAGGAGAGGTCTGCAGCGCCATGTGGGAATCTCTCAGGTTGGGTGTTGAACTCGCGTCGCCACTGCAGATAGCTCCGCAGCACAGCGCTTAACCAGGCTGTGCCACCAGGGAAGCCCAGAATTTTAGGTTTTAAATAAATACTTTCGAGTCACCTTGCTAAAAAAATTCTTTATTGTATCTGTGAGTAGTTGAAAAGTTTGAGCTTTTTAAAAATTAAACTTTTCATTTTGAGGTAATTATAGGTTCACATACAATTCTAACTGTGGTAACAATACACTTAATAGTAATTTCAATATCTATTTATAACTAACAATGCATATTGTTACTTGAACCCATTTTGAGTCATCGTCATTGCTACTACCCCAGTACCATCTCTTGCCTATACTTCTAGGATAGCAAAGTTTCCCCACTTTCTTACATATTTTTTCAGAGTAGCCTAAGTGACCTCCTTACAACACAAATCAGATCATGTCACCTCCACGTTTTAAGAAACATTTTCCATGAGTTCCCCTTGCACTTACAATAAAAATTTTCTCACAATTCATTAGATGTAATACACCTGGTTCCTGATGCCTCTCAGGTCTCATTTACACCCGGTCATCCAATTTTGTCTATTACTAAATTACAAACCTATGCTGGCCCACAAATTCTGCACCTACTGGTTCCTCTGACCAAAAGGACTTGCTCTCATGCCTTTGCATTCCGAGCTCTCCTCAGAGAGCTCTTCCCTAAAGACTGTACCTCCTTCCCCAACTATTCTTTATCAAATTTTGTTGTTTCGCTTTCCTTCATGACATTTAAATAGAAAAATCAAGGTTCAAAATTCAACTGCACTTTTCCATATTAAGAATGAACAATTGGAAACTAAATCTAAAAAGTTCAATTTACAACTAAAAACAAAAATATGAAATAGAATTTATCACAATATCTATACGATTCATATACTAAAAACTATAAACCTTGCTAAATAAACTGAAGACGTAAGTGCAAAGAGTTACCATGTTTACACTGAAAGATTCTAAATTAGTAAAATATAATTCTTCCCAAAATGATATAGATTCAACGAAATTCCAACTTAAGCTTTTTTAGAAAAATTGACAAATTATTCTAATTCGTATGGAAATCAAAGAAACGAAATAGAGCAATTTTAATAACTGTTTTATTTAGTGATGACTTACACTGTCAGATTTTAAGACCAATTATGAAGTTGTAACAATGAAGACTGCAGGTACTGGCCTAATAGATACATAAATCAATGGCACAGACATATGTATCACACTAATTCAGTGAGGAAGAAGTCTTTTACAAATGGTGCTGGAATAATTAGCTATTCTTGTTAAAAAAAAAAAAAAGGAAAAGCAGTTTCAACTCTTCCCTCCAATTATATGAAAAAACTAGCTCAAAATAAATCACAGGTAAAAATGTAAAAGCTAAAACTACAAACTTGTAGAAGAAAAACGAGAAAGTTCTTCATAGTCATGTTGCAAAGGTGTCTTAGGTTATAAAAGCACTAACTATAAAAAAAATTATAAATTGGTCTTCACCAAAATTTAAAATTTTTTGAAAGACTATTAAGAAAATGAAAAGGTAAACCACATACTAGGAGAAAGTATTGCAATACATGTGTTTAAAGAACTCTTACAGTAATATGAAAACAAAAAGCTCCATAAGGAAAAAGATTTAAAGAGACATTTGTATATGTAAAACAATAATTATCCGTGTCCTGACAAAAAAAAACTAGAAAGGCACTCCACAAAAGATGTATGAATGACCAATAAACATATGAAAAAAACACTAAATTTCATTAATCATAATGGAAGTGCAAATTAAAACCACAAGGAGATACTAATGAAAATGACTGACAATACCTAAGTGCTAGCAAGGAAGGCTTGAGGGTAAGTGGAATTGTCACACAATGCAGCAGAATACAAGTACCACTACTTTGGGAAACTGACAGCTACCAAGAGGTTAAGTGTACTTCACATAGTGATGATCCACCAAATCAACTCTTAGGTATATATACTCAAGAGAAATGAAAATATTTATATCCTCACAAAAATGTGCACAAATGTACAAAAATATGCATAGTTGCTTTATCTATTGCAGGCCAATCCCAGAAACATCACTGTAAGTTAACAAGTGAATTAATAAAATGTGTTCACACAATGGAATGATACTAAGCAATAAAAAGAGAAAAACTACACACAGCAACATGGAATTTCAAAAAGATGAGCCAAAGACTCATCTTTGATGAGCCAATTAATGAAGAGTTCATGTTATGCTTTGGTCTATAAGAAATTCTGGAACAATACAAACTAGTCCAGAGTGACAAAAGAAAATTAATGGATGTGGAGGTGAAGTCTAAGAGAGAATGTGTGTGTGTGTTTGTGTGTGTATGTGTGTACATACATGGGCACACAGTGCTAACAGCAAAAAGGCACAAGGGAATTTTGAAGGGTGATGAAAATACTTCATATATATATTACCTGTAGTAGTATTTACATGAGTGTATATATTCATCAAAACAAATTATTTACTCTACTTGGTATATTTTATTCAAATTATGCCTCCACAAAATTGATCTTTAAAAGAAGCTCTGACCTTAGGAAATGACTCAGACTTGACTAAGCTTCATGTTCTTTTTCTGTTAAATGTGTATAATACTGATTTCTTATGCCACAAAGTATCAAATGAGATGAACACCAAAATCTTCTAAGAAGTTCGAGATGACATAGTGATTACAGTATTTTCATTACTTAAGGTATCATCAGTGTATGACTGGGCTTTTTAGCTTATGGAATAATTTAGTATCTAAAGATATCCTCCAAACTTCACTGTAATCACTTATTTTTATATTTCTCCAAACAAATGTTATATCAATAATACTTTAAGGAATTAAAGTAAGAGATTTCTATATCACTCTTCATGTGCCTGGTCCACTAATAATGGAATTGCCAAGAGGCATAAAAGATGCAAGTAGGAAAAAACAATAACCACCAAGACAATAACACATGGGTGCTAATGAAAAATCCACTAAAGTAGATGATTACAGCCAACAAAACAAGATTTAAATATAGAACATATGCATTTTCTGAATATCCTAACTATAGTGACCTGAGCAAGATTTATTTTTAAGAGAGTTTATAAATGGCAGCTCAGGCCTGTCTACTACCACTCAACAAAATTGCTGCTACCTTATGCCAAAAATGTAAAAGGACAGCTATGTTCTTTCATTTGCTGACCAATAAGACATTCCTAGTATAATTTAACCCATCGCATATGGTGTACTTCAAAGTATGTTTGTGTTTTACAGCTTTCCAGATTTGAAAGTTTCCCAGGCACATGTGATGCCGAGCCAAAAACTGTCTCCAAATCCCAAAGGCTAAAACAACTTCCATGAAATGCACTGAAACATTTTATCATATAAAAATAACCATCAGCAAAAGTTCTACTTGACACTCAAAAAATTGCCTGAAAGGAAGTTTGTCAGCAAATTTCCTTTAGCCAGGAGTGTATGAAAAATATGCCCGACAGTATGAACTTTACCAGGGGGGAAAAAAATTAAACCACACAAGGTTATGACACAAGCACAGCTGTTCCTTAACCTGCAGCACGGCTTCCTTTTCCAAAGCACCATCTATGACAGAGAGAAAAAGGAAGGACATTCTCACTTGGTTACCACCTACCTAGTCCAATTTAAAATTAACCAAAACTAACAGACACCCTACCAACTGGGAAAAGATCTTTGCACACAATACATCTGATAAAGGACTGATAACAAAAATTTACAAGGAACTCACACAACTCAACAAAAAAAAAGCCAACAACCCAATCAAAAAATGGGCAGAAGAGCTCAAAAGGCACTTCTCCAAAGAAGAAAAGCAAATGGCCAAAAGATACATGAAAAAATGCTCAACATCACTTACAATCAAGGAAATGCAAATCAAAACCACTATGAGATACCACCTCACACCTGTGAGGATGGCACACATTAAAAATACAGGCAACAACAAATGCTGGAAAGGATGTGGAGGAAAAGGAACTCTTCTACACTGCTGGTGGGAATGTGAACTGGTCCAACCACTATGGAAGGCTGTATGGCGATTCCTCAAACTGCTGTACACGGAGCTTCCATACGACCCAGCAATCCCACTTTTGGGAATTTACCCAAAGGATACAAAAACACTAATCCGAAAGTATACATGCACCCGTATGTTCACTGCGGCACTGTTCACAATAGCAAAGGTATGGAAGCAACCCAGATGTCCAAAAATAGATGATTGGATCCAGAAGATGTGGTACATATACACAATGGAATACTATTCAGCATGGAAAGAAGATAAACACATGCAATTTGCAGCGACATGGATGGAATTAGAGGGGATCATGCTCAGTGAAATAAGCCAGAAAGAAAAAGAAAAATATCGAATGGTTTCACTTATAACAGGACTATAAGGAAACCAAACAGGAGAGAGACAATCAGCGGGG
>PVIJ01010662.1:0-58933 GCA_004024925.1 Scalopus aquaticus | reverse complement strand
GGAAGCAACCCAGATGTCCAAAAATAGATGATTGGATCAAGAAGATGTGGTACATATACACAATGGAATACTATTCAGCATGGAAAGAAGATAAACACATGCAATTTGCAGTGACATGGATGGAATTAGAGGGGATCATACTCAGCGAAATAAGCCAGAAAGAAAGAGAAAAATATCGAATGGTTTCACTTATAACAGGACTATAGGGAGGCCGGGTGGGAGAGAGACAATCAGTGGGGGTGGGGGTGGGGAGGGAGGCGGAGGGAGGGAAGGAAAAGGGCACAAAATGGAATAGAAAAGAACACAAGGGATCATGGAGATGGATCACGGGTGAATTGGTGGTGGGCTACCCAAGGGGAATACAAAATGTAAAAGACATAAATAACAATAAAAATATATATTTATAAAAAAAAAGAAAAAAAAGAAACAGCTTTGGGCCCCTCACAAAGCAGAATTATTCCTAAGTCCAGGAATGAAAATGAATGAGCATCTTACTTGCATAATTTTTTTTTTTCATTTCCCAACTCAGTGCTATGAGCACCAGAAAATATCCCCTGAGTCTCATTTTGAGTGGCCAGAACTATATCCAGTGGAAATTATGATTATCTGTAAAGGTGGGGCACATAGCACCAAAATGTGATCACATCAAAATAGACTGACCCTTTGATGTGGTCTGCTTATTAGCAGAGGCATGTTTTCTAGAGTGAGAAGGAGGTGTGAATGTACTTGTGCAGACACTGTGGAAACAGCCTCCAATGCCTCTCCAGGAATACTCCAAGGGCAGAGACTGTGACTGGCCTTGAATATCAGTCTTTGACGTTGTTTTGCTGAGAGTGTGATGAGAGGAGTGAGGAAACCTCATTCATTTTAAGTCCAACACCCTTGAACAGAAGGGACTGACTGAATCCAGGGCATTTAGAGTTCACTAAATTTGTCAAATTACTTTTCAAGCTTGTAGGACTTCCCCAAATATGTTTTGCCAAGTGTTTATACATTGGTGTCTTTTAAGGGCAGGGAGCTCCATATGTTTCTAATTCATCTATAATGAAATGATCAAAATATTGTACTTTGAGATCTCTGATATCCAAAAGGTCTTTGGGATTTTTTTTTTTTTTCAGTTTTTAAGGAGACTAACAAAATGAGTTATACTAGTAATCATAAAGAGGTCCAAATTCATCCCCAATTCCTGCCCACTAGTATCTTCTGGGATATTTGTGCTTATGACTTCCCTTGGGCATATTTCTCATCAATTTTACACATAATTTTTCTGGCTGACCAGAAAAGCTATTTTGAAAAACTATTTTCTGACAATCATAATTTTTTAAATGAAGCTTTAAGTCTTTTCTTAGAATAGGGATATCTCTGTGATAAATAATAAACTCTAGCATAAAAACTGATTAATTTCATCAACAACAACAAAAATTGCAAGAGGAAAAAAGAAGTGGTAGGAGATCTATAATGAAAAGAGCCTTAGGAAACATATGGCTCGCTTTGTGATATGTGGCCCTTACTTGAACCCTCATTTAAAAAACAACTGTTAAAAGAAGAAAAGTAAAACATGTTGAGAGATAGGTACACAGAATGGCTGTTTGGCCATGGTAAGGATTGTGATAAAAATATTACACTTACTTTTTAAAAGATATTCTAAGATATTCTATATTTTATAGATGTATGCTAAAATATTTGCAGTAAAATGGTACTAATTCTAGAATTTGTGTAACATGAATCTGGGTGGGGAAGAGATGAGACAAGATGACTTAGTTGATAGGAACTGAAGCTGGGTGAGAGGCATGTGAGGACTCATTAAACTCTTCTCTCTGATTTTGAATGTTTGAAATTTAACCTACTAATTTTTTAAAAAATTAATAACTGAGATCTCTAAAAAGTTTGGGTTCCTGAAGTTGCATCTTTTGGTTACCTTAGACTCTGTTCCATATCTTCCTTTCCCCAGTGAGCAATTATTTTCCCTTCCTCCCTCCTGTCTGCCTTTCAGTCTATCTTTCTTCCCATCTTACCTTCCTCACTTTCCTTTCTGTGGTCTTCATCTGGGCTGACAAGAAAAGAAGACACATGTTTTGGCTCATGTTGCAAACACACTTGGAATATATTATCATGGCAACGCAAAGGCCAGGCACTTTCTGGGGATTCAGACAAACATTTCACACTGCTGGGGCCTGCCTTGACCTCTAAGTAGTCATACTGGGCTGAGGTCAAAATTGGCTGGACCATCTACTGCACAGACAGTCACTGCAACAGGTTTTTTAAAACTTGGCCATGATGAGAATGTGACGAGTTTGAGTTGAAGTTAACCTTTTATCATTTGTCTGGATTTGTGAAGGAGATATTACGGGGCCACACTTGTTACTGTCTGTGATTTGGAATGAGTTCTTAGCTTTGAGATTTTACTTGTGGATTGGTTTGAATGGACAAAGAGAGCAGGTCACTGGATCCCAAACTAGCCTGAGAAAGCCTAAGAAAGAATCACCTGGAGAGGTTTTTACTTTTTAGTTTTCGATAGAAATATTTTCATAGTCCTCTGAGAATTCTCATTCCGTAGTTCTGGGCGGAAATAAAATCCAAAAATCTGGAATTTTGTCAGCTTCCCATGTGACTTTCAATAGGCTGAAGGAATTCAAGTTACTCACAGGGCAGTTTGAGATTTTCTTTCCACGTCCTTCTGTCTTGTTACAGTGGTCATGATGATCTTTTCTCTGGTGTTTTTTTCATTTAAGATGATTTGCTTCTGGCCAAAGCCTTGTGTCTAGTAGTTACTACATAAGCACTGCATATGTAAGTGGCACATAAAAAAGAAAGTTAGGAAAATGAAGGCCATCAATATTTGTTGGCTGCCCATTCTTTTAATAGACATAACTCATAATTTGTACTATCCCCTGTAATTTTTTTACCACAGCTTCAGAAAGCAATTATTCTTACCTAGTTTTGCATTTGATGAAATAAAGGCTTGGAAGTGTTCTGTGTGTACCCAAAGCCCTGGGGAAGCACAGTATTATGCTGTCTGCACCCAGCCTTGTTTTCCGATTGTGCCATGCGGCCTCTCTGAACACCGTGGCCTGTTTCTTAGTCCCTCCTTGGTTCCAGAGGATTGTGTAACAGGAGAGGAAATCTGTTTAGACATCAGGAAACCCGACCAATGGGGCAGGCCTCCAGAGCTTCCTTTGCTGGGTGTACTGGCGTGTTTGTTTTTCTCTGTCTAATACTGGATAAAGGTCCCACCGAAAGCCTTTGTCACTGCTCAGAACACCAGGGTGTCATCACCGGGAACTGTCTGGCCCAAGGAAGTTTGCAGCTGCAGAACAGGGGCCTTGGCTAGGAGATACACCCTTATCAGAATTTTTTGGCACCTTGTAAGGGTGTTTCATGATGCTGTGTACACCATCCAGACGTTGGCTCGCTGGCATGGTGAAGACCAAAATGTCAGATGGAAGAAAAAGTCCTCCCACTGAACTCCAGGCGCTGCCTGTTCACTCACCTGGCACAACACAGAAGCCTACATCCTGGTCTTCCTTCCTGCAGCCTGCCCTGTTCTCCAGGTCCCTTTCCCCAGAGGGAATCCTCTTAAAAGTATAGATTGAGAAATCTCTTCAGTGATTCCTGTCTCCTTGAAGGAAAATCTGAGCCCTCAGCAAAGTACCGAAGACCATTCCTGTTCCAGCTCCGTGACCCTGCTGTATTCCCTACTGCTCCCCGCTTCTGCTGCAGCCAGAGTCCATGCGTGGACAGCACACAGCTCATTTTAGAAAGAGAATGAAAGAGACCACTAAGAAAATGCATGATTGAACTTGAACGTGCATGGTGTCCGGCAGTGCTTGATTTTTCCATGCATGTTGCCTGTCTGCACAGTAGGCTGGAGGCTCCTTGAGGTCAGGGACTTTGTCTTGTCTACTACTGTATCATCATACATGGAATAATATCCAGTGGATAGTAGGAGTCCACATTCATGTGACCTGTGAGTGCAAGGAGGCCAGGCACTGGGCAGTGCTATGCAAGGTCACAGGAGGGCACCGTCAGTGTGGGCTGGGTGATCAGGAACACTTTACAATGAGCTGGTTGTGAAGGGTTTAAATCAGGAATCTGTGGAAGAACTGATCGTGAGCTTTGTATTAGGAGAATCAGAACTTCAGATGGCTCTTTTTTAAATTAATTAATTAATTTATGCATGCATGCAAGAACCAGGGTTTGGCCAGAGGTGTGTGTGGGGTGGAGAGTGGGTGAGAGGATTCACCAGAGATGGAGTGAGGAGCAGAACAGACAGATTGACTGAGATACACTGCTGAGGGGCGCAGCGGGAGAGGCAGGAGGGGTCTGCTGCTCCATGTGGGAAGCTCTGGCCGAGAATCGAACTCAGGCTGCAGTGGCTGCAGATGGCTTCATAGTGCTGAGACTTAACCTGCTGCGCCACCAGGGAGGCCCGAGAACTTCAGAAGGCTCTTGCTATATCAGATAGAAACAAAGATATCTAGGTTTATATTTGGTCCCTTTTACTTATGAAAAGTGACCATAAAATCTCAGGTTCTTCACCCATACAAAGAGATTGCAATTACTTCCCTTAGAATGTTCTTGTGGGGAATAAGAGCTATATCATACAGAAAGTGTGTAGCATAATGTCTAGCAAATAGTAGGCTCCATCCATGGTAAGCAAAAGCTGATATATCTATAGTGTCACTGATATGCCTTGGAAACAGGGATTATTTACATGAGGTAAATTTGATTAAAATGGCACAGTTATTGTACTGGCACCGAATAATCAGAGTTAAAATAGATTTCACAGTTCTTGTGGCTGTTTTCATGTGTTTTAGAGATTTCTCTCACATTTCTATACTTTCTTTTTTTTTATTTTGGAAAATTATGTCTGGGTCTGTGCCTACAATCGACTCACCTGATACACAGAGCCTGTTGCCCCAATCACAAGGGAGGCCTTCTCTGACAGGGGGACATAATGAGTAGAGGAGGGGCCAGGAATATGTCTTCTGTTTAGGGAGAAAATGGGATCTATTCCTTTAGTGACAAACCACACATATCTGACTTTCCTTCTCTGTCTGTCTGTCTGTCTGTCTGTATCTTGCTCTCTCTCCCTCCCTCCCTCTCTCTCTCTCTCCCCAACCCCCCTCTGTCAGTATAGACCATGGTGCTATTGTGATCCGTCACAGTGGTCATGATTCTGGCCTCCACCTAATTCTTGCACCTCATTATCACTTTCTCCAGCCACATCTCCCCTTCAGGTTCCTTGAACATTCAAGTTCTTTTCTGCCATGGCTTTTTTGAATTTACCTTTCCCTTTGACTAAAATTCTTTTCTTCTGACTCTTTTCATTTTTTTTTAAATCAGCAGGCTCATACTCTTTTAGTGGTGGTTTTAGAGCAAAATCAAGAACTGGGCTTTTCATGTTTATTTTACTTAATACCAAGGTCTGATATTGTAAGAGTGTTTGCAATTCCTAAATTTTCTCCAACCAGAGAAATTTAATAATTTTCAAATACAAGAATATGGGCACATGTTAGCAAGCTTTCCTCAGGATGCTACTGGTTCTCCTTCTCTTGGGGTCAGTTCCTCTGTCCAGGGCTACCTGCAGAGTGCTGTCTCTGCCGTGGAGGGTACTTAACATCCTCTTCCCACCCTCTCCCATCTTGAACTTTCAGAACCACCACCTCTGAGCCTCGGTGGCTCCCACATCCAGCTTGTTTATTCCTCTTCCTACTAATCCAGAAAGGATAGCCCTGCTGGGCACCTTATTCCTTCGCTGCCCCAGCAAGAGGTGGTTGAGACAAGCATAGGCGTTGCCAGCACTTAGCAACAAAGAGGGACCTGGAAGGATTGTCCTTAGAGTATGCTGAGTGAGGGAGGAGGGCATGGACAGAGGAGCTGAGTGGAGAAGAGTCCAGGAAGAAGCTGCTGACTCGTGTTTGAAATGACGGTATCACACAACAAAAGTAATTCAGAAATAAAAAAATAGCACAATGTACTTTAATACTAAAACGTGCTAGTGTTTCATAACTCCCACCCAGTCTCAGCACAGAAGTTACCTCCTCAGAGAGATGTTCAGACCCTCTCTCAAGTGTGTTTCCCCCAAGTTCCATGTTTATTTCCCCACAGAACTTACTACTTGCTGAAAGCATATTGCTTACTTTTTCATCTGACTCCCCCAAATATAATCCAAGCTCCATGAAGGACCTGCCTGTTTGGTCCCCCGTGCCTAGACCTGTGCCTAGAACTTCATTGGTTCCAAGAAATGTTTGTTGAATGAATTGACGATGATGTGTCCGAGTTGCTTAGGATGAGGTTAACACTGAAAAAGGGGTTCACGTTGCCTGCTGTTTTGTAAATCAGGTCAGGTGATGCTGGTACAAGCTTAGTTATTATTGTCATGATTATAATTTTGTTGCAAAACCTTTTGTGGATGCCAGGCATGTTGTGGAATTGAGGGAAGTAAAAATTTTGCAACAGATGGTACCACCTGCAAAAGAGACTAAATCTATTTTTTTACCCCACCCTTCTCTCCCTATCACAGATATGAATAAACAGAAAGAAATTGTTTTTAATTCTCCCTTTGCTGTGAGGGCACATTTAGTATTCTGAGTCAGGCAAGGAGAGCCTCTAGCCACAGGACAGCTGGGAACTCAGGTCCATGGAGAGCGCCCAAGATGGAGGTGAGGAGAAGGCGCCTCCTTGTCTGGTGACAGCAGCTGGGGCCCTTTCTGCTTCCCTCCCCACAGAAATCCAGTTGGAACCAGCGCATGCTGGGATTCAGCCTGCCAGACAGAAACAGATGGTCTCAGGCCGCCTCTGATCTGTTGGTGGCACCGACTGCATAGCTACTGCTTTACTCATGGGAGAGGGAGACTGAGACGACCGAGGTGAGACGCAGCCACCTTACATCCCTGCCTCAAGTGAAGTGACTCATTAAGCTGTAGCTTAAGTTTCAATTTTCTGAATTGGGAGAATTTCTGCTGCTCATGACCCATGAGAATCAGACCTGGTCAGGAATATCTATAAATCTCCATGTCATTGACCAAAGCATTTGAAAGAGTTACTTAATCCCTGCCCCCTTCTTCACCTGTCACAGCAGTGGCTTATACAGTTAGGTGGTCTCTATTCTGGAGCTAGAATTGTTCCCTAGACAAGTGTTATAGATGTGGGACTCTTAGCGCAGATCACTTCGATGGCCTTCTGTTTTCTCACGTCTGCATGGAATGATGGGTCTGGGTTAGAAACGGCAAGCAGATTAGCTGTCATGCCAATTCTTAGTGGTTGGGAATTCCTGTCTGGCACAGTGGGGAGAGACTAGGAAGCTAATCTCAGCTAAGTGAGAAAGAGCAGTCGAGTATTGTTTGCTAAGGGGGTGGACACGGAGATAGTGGCTTACATGCCAGGTATTATGTGGTAGATGCTTATTTCTGCCTGCTAATGTATGATTCCATATGTCCTACAGGTGAGTCTACTGAGATACCATAACACTTTCTGGTCTTACTAATTATCCAGGGATTTGCTGATGATGACTTTTACTGAAAGTTTGAGATTCTCTCATTTAGCCCCCATTGTTATGGAAAGTAAGGCTCCTATTAGTGGTTTGCCTAGTGTCACTTAGCAGTAGTGGTAGAATTAGAAGATAAACCCAGGTCTGTCCGTCTCCTAACCCACACCCTGTACTATGTCCAGTTGGAGAACATCTCAGAACAGATTATAATTACATCCAGTGTGTGTAGCATTGTCTGCAGGTACACAGAGATCAGAAAGGTGCTCTAGAGATTCATTAACTGCTATTTTCCCAGTTCTTTTGAGCTTACGAAGTACTTTCAAAATACTATGAACATATACTGAATGCTAGTGATATATCAGCCACCATATAAAATGCTTTACCTGGATTATCTTATTTGAACTTTAAAAACTATTAGTCCATTTTGCAGATGAGATAGTTGAGGCTCAGCTAGGCAGGCAGCTTGCCCCAGAGGTCACCTGGCTGGGATTTTCACCAAGAACTGCTCTCCTTGGAGTCTGTGCAGGCAGCTTGCGGTACTGCTGAGTCCTGACTGGGACATGGTGCAGCATCAGCAATGCTTTTGCATGTGAAAGGTGGGACTTAAGAACACAAGGGACCACGGAGATGGATCACGGGGGAATTGGTGGTGGGTTACGCAAGGGGAATACAGAATGTAAAAGATATAAATAACAATAAAAATATATATTGAAGAAAAACTAATATACATCATCATGTTAATATATAATAATATATTCATATAAATATATACATAATATATATAGCATAGACATATCTTATAAATGTTACTATATAAATATGTACATGTATTTCAAGCACCATAACTCAAGAAAAATAAATTCATCTGAAAAAGAAAAGGTGGGAGTAAGGACTCCCTCACTTCTGTGTATTTTGTTCTCAGGCACTTAGTGAAAATCTTGTCCCTTCTCCACCTGTGTCAAAAAGGAAGAAACCCTGCTGCTCTCTGTGCACTTCCCTGGCTGGGCTGACAAATACCTCCAGTCTGGGACTGTGCAGCAAGCTTGCTAGGTAGCAGGCCGCCATGTGATTAATTTCACAACTCTTCATTTTCATGAAGTCTGAAAACAGCAGACCATCAAATGGGGGGCAGCCCTGAATGCAGGAGGGGAAAGAGAACAGACGTGTCAAATAGGTCACCTGGAGTGGACATTTAGAAATGTAAACTGCTGATGGTCCTGTACAGCTAATTTCAGTAATTAGCAGGTCAGGTGTTTTCAGTTTTGCAGGTGAAGAGCTCTTGTATGTTTTGTTTTGCTAGCTTAGAAACTGAGAGGTTAAAAATTAATAAATGTGCATACCTAAATACCTATGTGAATGTTTAAAAATGCATGTGAAAATTGAGATTGTCAGAAAATGAGAATATTACTCTATACTACTTCAGCAGTGTCTTCTTTTGACTTGCTTATTTGGGATACTTTCAGATCAACTCACTTCATTTGGTTCTGTTGCTTCCTTTTTATGAAAATGGTTAATTCAGGGGATTTGATAAAAATAGAATCAGAAATACAACCTCTAAATTGCAAATATCAGGGAATCTGCAAGTTGCCTTTTCTAGGCTTAACTGATTTGCTGGTGAAGTTTGTGACTTGCCCCCACCTCTACCCCACAGCAGTGTCCCCCTCTCCTTCATCCCCCACCCAGGGTCATTTCCAGTAGTGCACAAGTGTGTTAGTGTGCCTGTGTACCCTGCTTATAGGGGAAAAAGGGCCAGCATCAGCTTGGCTGGACCCAGGGCCTGTCTGGTTTAAATGTAAGCTTCCTGGGAGATCTGAGGTAATAAGTGAGTGACAACAGGTGCAGATTTCGTTACACCCTCTGAACTCAGCTCATAGTTCTTTCTTTGATTCTCTTCATCCAACACCCTTGCTTGAGTTGCGTCCAATAAATTTTATAGCTGTATGATCCTGTTTCAGAGCCAAAGGGAGATTTTTCTCTCCGCTTGTCTAAATGGTGCCTACATGAAACCCCCATTCCCTGCCCCTTCCTCACTTGTCCTTAAGAAGTAATCAGGAGTAACCCCATACCAGAAGCCTCTGTCTTCAGTTTTGCACATCAAGAGCTAATTTTCTGGCCCTGTTTTAGAAAAGCTAAGAATTAACTTGCAGGGAATTAACCATAATGGGAGAGAAAATAATTACTTGGCTTTTTCTATTCTGTGATAACTGGAGCCACAGGCAGATCTTTCATAGCAGTGTCAACGCCCACTTTTATTATAACAAAGTATTGCTCCAGGGGCCTTGAAGCCCATCTGAATGTTCTCTGTGGTAAGATTTTGTGCGAACCTCCCTGAATGTTGGTGTTCAAAGAGGATTCAGTTATGTCTTTTTGGCACCAAGTCCCAGGGCAGCGAGTTATTTTATATCGTATTTGAAGACGTGAATGGCTTTGGCAGGTATCAGATATCTTCATGGGCTTTGTGTGCAAAATTAAGGTTGGGCGAGCCAGGGTTCCATCAGGAACTGCCTATAGTCTGAGAATTGTTTCTGATAAGGTCCTTTTGACTTTTAGGCTTTTTGCTATTTTGAAACTTGCCGAGCTGCCTCTTTTCTATGGTATTTGAATTTTTTTTAAATCTCCTTACCAACAGCACACCTGAAAAGGTAGATAGTAGGCTTCTCCCATTTGTTATTTGCAGTCATCTGAATATTGCCACTCTGATACCTCAATTCCATTAGAGTACATCCTTCAATACCTCTCTGCACTGACAAATTCACTCCCAAAAGTCTGCCTTCTTTTCTGAGCTCCAAACTTAACGCAAGTTGATCATTGGATATTTCTACTCCCTGGCCCATAGAAACCTTAGGCTTAGCTCATTTCCCTGAAATAAATTAGCCTTTGCCTCCTGTGTTTCATATTTTCATGAGGGCACTGTCATCAGTTAGCCAAACTAAAAACCTTGATATCATCCTTTCATGTTCATTACTGGTTTCTAATTGATGGACAAAATCTGGGCTACTATTCTACTACTCTTAAATGTCCTTGGAATCCATTACTCTCCTAACTGCGCTCCTTGGCTCCAGTCATTGTTCTTTCCCCCAACTTCTCCACACCTCACTGAGTCACTCCTCATGTTCCTATCCCCACCTCACCTAACTACTGCTCACTCCCCAACCCCAGCAAACAGATATGCTATCTGCCTCTATTATTCTCTTTGAATGTGAATCTGATATTACTTATCTATTTGAAACCCTGCAGTAGCATCCTGTGTTTTAAAGGTATCAAGTCTTAACTCCATAGTTTGGGATATAGGAACCAGGGAGATCTAACCCTTCCCTGAGGCCCCAGATCTCACCCTTTGCCACTCCCCTACTAGAAGGGAGTAGAATACTTGGATCCCTTTATTCTCGTCCAAGCATTATCCTCTTTCAACCCTGTGTTTTTACATAGTGCTATTTCTGCTGCTGGGAATGCCCTTTCCTTAATTCACCAGCCCAGTCAACTATATTTCTATATTATTAGGTTATAGTTTTAGTTGTGGTTTTAATAAGAAGAATTTTTTTTTCCTCTCATGATAGTTCAGCAATCTATGTTGTCCATGAGATCACTCAGGAGCACAGGTGCCTTCTGTGTCAAATCTTTCTGAATATGATTAATCCAAGGTGACTGTCAGCCACGCCTCTTCCAGGCAGCAGGATGGAGAATGGATGAAGAAGGCATATATTTTCTCCTTTTCGGGCCATCTTCCTAAAGCTGTCTATGTCTACCTCCCAATCCTATTTGCTTCCTGGCTGTCTAGCTCTCTACCTCTGTAGCAGCAGCAGCAGTAATTGTAGCACTAGTGGTGGTGGTGGAGCTACATGTCAAGTGGAAGTCTTCATAGTAGTAAGAGGAATAGCAGTAGGAGTAAAGGTAATATCATGATTGTTCATTCACCATTTCAGAAGAAATTGAGAGGTTAAGTGACCTGACCAAGGTCACAGACTAAATGACAAAGCCAGATTTAAACCCAGAGCTCTCGTCCTTCAGAGTTACCACTAGACTGTGGTTACTATCAGCCCACTCACACTGAATGACGATTGCTTCTTTCCGTGACTCTCCCACTAGATTCAGAACTCCTTTAGAAAAAGTGCTTATTCAGTTCACTTCTGTGCTTGTAGAGCTTAGCACAAGCTGAGCCTATAGTAGGTACACAGTAAATATTTTAGACACTTTAATTACAGTTTCTTAATCTTGGCACTCTTGACATTTGTGCCAGGTAGTTCTTTGCTGTGTGTCTTTCCTGCTGTGCCTTAGAGGATATTTAGCAGCATCCTTGGCCTGTATGTACTAAATACCAATAGTATCCCTGACTACCCCTCTTACCCCATTAGGATCAAAAATGTCTCCAAACATTGCCAGCTATTCCTTGGGAGGCAAAATCCCCCTTGGTGAAGAACCACTGTTCTAAATTAAATCACAGTCAAGGATCCTTTTACAGTGCTTCTAGCCAGGAGGGTATTTTCAGAATTGGTCAAGGCTTATGATGTATTTACCAGGCCTCAGTGTGTCTGAAGCACAGAGAGTGGGCTTACAACACTCATGTGTTGTCTGTGAGGTGGCCGTGATGAAGTCCTTGAGTGTGCTTTGTCTTCTTGGAGAATACCACAGAGGGTCCCTCTGGAGGCGGCCCTTGCTGGGCTGTGCAGATCTGCTGTCTGGCCTGACACCACCTGGCAAAATCTCATTGTCTCCACCAAAAATAATCTTTTGTAAATCTCCTGGCAAATCAGGGGCCGTGTTCAAGTCCCAGATTTCTCTTTTCTATTTCCAGATGTGTCACAGTGATCCACAGAGCCCAGTGAGAATTCTGTTGGAAACCCAAAGTTCTTATTCTTTGACAACTCCATTCTCATGTCTTTCCTGCTGTCTAAGCTGCTCTGAATTATTTGACCCACATGCTGGTCAGTCCCTGGTATCACTTTCACATTTATTATTCTCAGGCCTGTAGCATAATGCAAGTAGAAAAAGTTAGAGTTTATTCCACAAATGGGGTTAACCTCCCCCTGCTTGCCTTACTGGTTGACAAGAGACCGGAATTGAAGACCCCACCTTTTCTTAGCTGTGTCACTTTGGGTAATACACTTAGCTTCTTTGACTCTTCAATTGTTTGTCTGCTAATTAGAGTATCCTAATTGTCCAAGTTACCCTCACAGTTATTATAAAAGCTGAATAAGATCACCTGTGCAGATGACTTATACCCCCTAGTGTGATGTATGACCAGCACACCTTTTGCATCCAAGCAGACTGAGGCGTCCTCATTCAGTTAAGACAGGCCAAGGCCTCCCTGGTGTTGCAGGGATTCAATCTCAGTACTGTCACCACGGAGGTCTGAATTCGGTCCCCAGCCAGTGGCTAACCCACATATGGCGCAGCAGGCCCCTCCTGTCTCACACACTGCTCCCTTTAGCAGTCTATTTCAGTAAAATCTGCCTGTTCCACTCCCCACTCTGTTTCTGGTAAAGCCTCTCATCCCCCATACTTCTAGCCTATGCTCTAGTTCTTCCATGATAAATAAATAAAATAAAGCTTTAAAAAAAAAGAGAGAGAGAGACCAATCCCCAGGTGAATGAATTCCTTAGAAGGCATTCAATAGATACATAGTGAAAATTGCTATGAAGCAAAGTTGGGAAGTTATTACCACATGGGAGGATAGAAAGGGGAGTGGGGTGTTATTGCATGAGTTATATGTCATTATATCTGTGACAGACACTCCAAGAATTGGATTTTTCCAAGTCCTTCAGTTGTTCCAGTGTTTAGTAGGTCATCAACTAATGTGCTTGCAGAGGCTTATACACTTCAGCCCTGGCAGGTCTGAGACAAGATGTGGTTGGGGAGGGCACTGCCAGCCTGAAGACATTAGTCACATGTCTCAAAGTTTTTGCATCAGCCAAGTAAAATATGTCTTTGGGCCAATTTAGATATTCAGGCAACGATTTACAACACCTAATTTGCAGAACACCTAGCTAAACACTGGGACAGGTGCTAGGCACATAAAAACCAGGAGCTCAGAGGCCAATAGCAGAAATGAAAGGAAGTGAATAATGTGAGAGAATAGTTAAGATGTATGGAGAGCTCAGCCAAGGGCTGTTCAGTGTCCTTTACAAGTGGAAATCTGTATTTAATTCCTACAACAGCCCAGTGTAAGGTGGGGAATATTATTGCCTGTTTTATTTTTTTAAAGATTTTATTTATTTCTGCATAGAAGAACTGGGGTACAGGCCAGAGGTTCAGGGGGGTGAAACAGAGAGGGGAGCAGAACAGGCAGATCTACTGAAATACACTGCTGAGGGAAACAGCAGGCTAGACAGGTGAGGTCTACTGTGCCATGTGGGAAACTCCCTGGCCTGGAATCAAACTCAGACTTTCCCATGGTGGCACTGAGACTTAACCCCTAGGCCACCAGGGAGACCCCTCTCTGCTTTATAGATGAAGACAGTAAGACTATGAGACTAAGTAACTTACCCGAGGCCTAGGCTAAGAAGCCAGTAGCTGGCTAGTAATAAGTGTAAAGCACTGCATCCAATGATGAAAGTGCAAGAATCCCCTTTAAATTTCATTCCTTCTACTCTTGCCCCCTTCCAATCCCTCTTCCTCATAGCAACTTGAGTGGATTTAAAATGTAACTGAAGTCATGCCACTCAGCCCTAGTTGGAGCAGTAACAGCCCCATCCGAGGCGGTCCTGATCCATCAGCTCCTTGTCCCTGGGCAGCCACACCTCCTCATGCTCTGAGCTCATGTTCTCCGAAAGCCTTTATGGTCAGTCTCCCCTTTGCGCGTGTGTCTCCTTAGCATCAAAAACCTTTCTCAGCTACAATGTCATCTCTTTAGAAAACTTCTCTGCCCTCCTTCCCAAAGGTGGCTCGCCAGGTTACCCTGCTTATTTCCTTCCTAGCATGCATGTATTTGCTAGTTTTTCTGAGCACTGACTGATAATATAAACTGCTGGAATATAAACTCCAGGACTGCCAGGGCTTGCCCTGTTCACCACTGCACCCCATAGCCTGATCTAGTGGCAGGCACAAAACAGATGTGCAGTAAAGACATACTTGTTGACTGAGTGAAGCTGCACATGGGAGGAGACTAACATCACTAGCAGAGTCAGAGATTGTGCGTCAGCCAGTATCATGTAAGTGACAAGTGACACAGCTGAGATTTGCGCTGATTGTGCTGCATCTTGCTGGAAACCCATCATGGCTTCTCCACTGCTCTCAGGTTAGAGTCCCCAGCCCTTGACATGGGCTATAGACCTTGATGTCCAGCCCTGGCGGCCCTGTGGGCCTCATCTTTCACACTTCTCTGAACACCCTCTGCTGTTGACTTCACCATCCCTGTCCCTCGGTCAGGCCACATTCTGTTCCACGCCAGCCCTTTCTAATGTTCTCTTCCTAAGCTGAAAACCTCCATGCTCATTAGTCTTCAGGAGTCAACTTAAATACTCTTTTCCTAGCCCCCTGGACTATCAGATGCCCCTTACTGCATTTATCATCATTCTCACCGTTTCTTTTTGTGGTTTCCTATGTAATTTCTTACTCTTCCACCCATGGCCCCAAGAGCAGCAGTCTCTTCTTCTCACTCATCTCTGTATACTCACCGTCTACTCCCGGGCCTGTGAGGTAGTTAGTGCTAACTAACTAGTGTTGCTAACAAGTGCCCTGTGGACATTTGTCACGGGAATGAGTATGTTAATATATGAATGAGGAGTAAGTGAATGAGGGGTTCCTAAACCTGCTTTTTTTCCTACCAGTTTTCTCTGGAAATCTCGCCCACAGTAAGATTCCCCATCCATGGGCAGATGCTTACTCTTTCTCCACCTCTACCTTTGTCTGGTACCTGAGAGAAGTTGAATGTCGGGAGCATGGAGCTTTGTGATTTGTTTGGTTATAGCACAGGAAAGGGAAGAACTTTGTCTCTTACTCTTTTAACTAGGACTAAAAGTATAGCCCTTTGGGGGTCATCCTTGTTTACCATTGCCTAAAGCTACTATCCTTGAAGAAAGGTCAAAAGAAAATGGACTGGAAGTTGATGTTTACAAGTTCTGTCCAAATATCCATGATACCATGTCATTGGCCCTCATTCTCCTGATTCCTTGTAAATTAGAGCTGAAGAGGACAGGGGAAGAACTTTAGACATTGGTTTTGTCTTTTCA
The DNA here is from genome assembly GCA_004024925.1 of Scalopus aquaticus. Classification (NCBI taxonomy): domain Eukaryota; kingdom Metazoa; phylum Chordata; class Mammalia; order Eulipotyphla; family Talpidae; genus Scalopus; species Scalopus aquaticus. The sequence goes on along the minus strand of PVIJ01010662.1, from coordinate 43,273 downwards.
GAAGGATCCCGAACCAAGGTTACCATCTTGGAGGCTTTGCTCGCCTTCATCCTCAATGTCCATTCTTTGACCAACTCCTATGAGTCCCCTTCCTTAATAGCTTCTCTTCTTCCTCTCAGATCTTGGGGGCTGGAACAATGGACATGCAGGTCAGAGTGCTGTTTTCTCCAAAGGATCCCTGTGTTTTGTTTTATAGATGAAGTTATCTTCCATGAAAGCCAGCTTTCTGTTCTTCTGGATTAGTGTTTGGGGGCCAATGATAGATAGATAGATGGATAGATGGATAGATGGATAGATGGATAGATGGATAGATGGATAGATGGATAGATGGATGGATGGATGGATGTCATAAAAGTCATGATGTATTTTTTCTGTTTTCAGTGCAAAAATGTGTCATGACTTTTCCAAAACCCAATAGAATTGCAACCACAGGGGAAAAGTGTGGGGGCAGACAGAAACCCACCCACCATGGTGAAGTCTTTCTACAGGAGGCATTGTGCTGGGCTTAGTCTGCACCCTTCTTCCCTTACCCCTTCTGGGTAAAATCCAGAAATAGCTTCATGGCTAATTTTCAGGTCTCAGTAGCTTATTAAAGCCCAAGGAAGGGACATAAACCTTTGCTTTTTTTTTTCTTTTTCTTTTTTAGCTGATGAAAGTATTTGAAGTACCTATAACTTCATTAATTTCTAATACCACCAACGAAAAACTATCTCAACCCTATACATCTTACTCTAAATCTTCTCAATTTATGATAGTGTTATGTCCCTATAAATCCATTGTAAGTTGGCAATATTGTAAGTCAAAAAAATGCTTTCAATACACCTAGCCTGTCAAACATTATAGTTTAGCCTGCCTGCCTCAAACATGCACAGAACAGTAACATTAGTCTACAGTTAGGCAAGCTTGAATTTGGATCTTTTCCTGAGCTAGTGATTGGTGCAGTACTCTCTTGTGATACTGGCCAGAGGGATCCAGCCACTGCTCCAGTAAGCCACGCCATCTCTAGGGAAAATAACCCATATTCTTGATGCACTGTATTGTCAGTGTTTTGATCATGTGTTTGGTGGTTTTGCAACTCATCACAGCTACAAAAATTATAGGTGCTATGGAATGCTAGTCAGTTCTACTCCATCATAAAAATTCTAAGTCAAACTATTGTGAGTTGGGAACTATCTGAATAAATGTACGCATAACTAGGAACTTACTAAATAGTGTATGGCTGATATCTGTTGAATAGTACCTGGAAGAGAAATCACAGTTGCTGATTTTGATGAATGATTTTACCTGTCCAACTTTGAGTTAATTATTTAGTTAATCCTGTTTTCAGGACTTTAGGGAAACAAGCATCAGATGTGTCAAAAGTGCCTGCAAGGTTGCTGGGCTCAGAACTGACACTATTCATGGTCTTTTTGGCTGTCTCCCTCGTGGGGACACTGTCCTCTTCTTTACCCCCACTCCTTCCTGGACAATGCTTGTTTACCCTCAGTGTCTTCTCTCAGATGTCACTTCCTCTGATAGCCCTTCTTCTTATATGATTTTGTGGAACTCTGAATTTCCCCAACTCAAGACAATTATACGTTTTCATGTAATTATATATTAACTGCTGGTATCTTCTGCTTTATCCTGAGTGCGGGAGAATAGAAATCTAATCTTTTTATTTTCTTATGACTGGTATAGAAGACATTCAGATTGATGGTCCAACATTGTTGACCTCTGTGTCTTTAAATCCTCTTTTATTTAGTTTTACTTTTGGTCGTGGAAAATTCCAAAGGCATGTAACAGTAAAGAGGAGATGCAATGATATTTCATGTACCTATTTCATGTAGTGGCTGAGAGCATATTTACCCTGTATTCCACTTCCTAAATGATGGGTCTAACAACTTCTTTGGGGGAACTCTTTGGGAAATACTTATTGCATGGTAATGCTGGTGTTAAAAATGTGCCTGTACCTGATTCTCTCTGGGCATGATGTCTGCACACATATGCAGAGGTCAGTGACTACTCTAATGGACTGTCGTGTGAGGATAGACTTTTAATTTTAAAATGTTCTGGTTTGGAATTTTCCCATAAATTCCACTGAAAACATGAATATTTCAGACCCCTTCTCAATCTAGCTTGGTGATATAGACTCCAGGGTACTAACTCTGTTTGGAGGGAGTACGAGCTCATTTATAGTCTGATAAGAGAATTGTGTAATGATGTAAAATCTTCCCTTCCTCATCAAGGAGAGATCCTGGGTTTTAGAAGAGACAGTTTAATATGGAGGTTTTATAAGATTTGATGGGCAGATTTCAGGAAAAGTCTGCAGTACTTGTGCACATGTGTGTAGATGAGTGTTTAGATGTAACCAGTTAAGTTGGAGAGATTTGAGTGCTGCTGATAATAGGCATTGTTTATTAAAGGACTGCTTGGATCATTTGCTATGCCAGACAGTCCTTTAACTATATACAATCTATTCCTACAACAAGGTGTTAAGTTCAGTGTTACTCCCATCTTAGAGGTAAGAAAATGGAGAGATTGAGAGGTATCCAGCAAATCACATAGCAAGTGTCAAAGCTGGAATTTATTTTTTTTTATATAAATATATACTTTTATTGTTATTTATGTCTTTTACATTTTGTATTCCCCTTGGGTAGCCCACCACCAATTCACCCGTGATCCATCTCCATGGTCCCTTGTGTTCTTTTTATTCCATTTTGTGCCCTTTTCCTCCCCCGCCCTGTTGATTATCTCTCTCCTATTTGGTTTCCTTATAGTCCTGTTATAAGTGAAACCATTTGATATTTTTCTCTTTCTTTCTGGCTTATTTCACTGAGTATGATCCCCTCTAATTCCATCCATGTCGCTGCAAATTGCATGTGTTTATCTAGGCCTGCCTATTTCCAGAGTGTTTGTCCTTTCAGTGTTACTGCAAGCATCCTAAAATATTTTTTCTGTTTACTTGATTGATAAGTATTTACTTGAATGATAAGTACCAGTTAGAAACTTACTTATGCCACCCTTATTTCATTGTACTACTATAATGCCTAGCATAGATTTTATTTTTTTATAGCTGATGTTGGTGTCTGCTTCTGGTTTGGAAAGATTTTTTTAGAGACAACTATATTGTGACAACACTTTAAACCCTACTTATGCCAAGTCCATCCCATTAACTGTTCTTCTACTAGGAAATTCATCCCATATTGGTCCTTATGTGTGCCTTACTATGGATGGAAAGCCAGAGGTTTTGGATGCAGTTTGGCAATTACCAGTTCATTGTCTAAATTGTAACTCTTCAATTTAGGAATTGTGCTTAAAAAAAAGGTCATAACAAATTTGGTGTCATATATTTTACTTGGGGGGGGCAATAGTTATGGAATGACTTTATTTTGACTGAAGGGTAAAAATAACTTTGCTTCACATTTAGAGAGTTACATACTGGGTTTGCTTACATGACCTAGGTCAACCTTCAAATTCTCTTTTTTATTACCTTCCACTATCTACCTTTGTTCAGATTAAATGAGACTTTTCCCTGTTCCAGTGCATGATTCAAATAGTCATACATCTGTATCTTTGTTCATAATGTTTATAACATTTACTGTCATAAATTTTTAATGCCTATCTCATAATCTACTTCTTCCTCTGATTTTTTTCTAACATTTTATAGCTCAACTAGATATTGCCCCTCTGTTCCTTGTTATGCCATAGTTTGTATTTCTTTAATGCTACTTACTATGTCTCACATCACAGTAATTGATGGACTCATTTTCTCTCCTCCTTTAGGCCGAGAACCGGGACTCATGTTTTATCTCTGTGTCCCTGACGCCTTGCACAGAATTTGTACTTCATAACCATTCAATATATATTATTAAACTGATATTTAAAAGGAAACTTGTGTGCTTTTATTTAAATAAGACCATAAATTAGGCACAACTGTCTCTGTGAATTTGAAATTCTCAGAAACATTCTCCAGCATTGTTCTTTTATTGAGATTGAGGCTGTTGGCCTTACAGTAAATGAAATGAATCACAGAGTGTTTGAACCAGAATAATAACAGTAATAATTACAAAAACACTAGAAGTCATCAGTGTAATCCATTCCCTTCACTTCAGGCCAGACAGTTCCCATCTACCTTAAACTTATAGGCTTCTCCTTTCTTAAAGATCCCTTAAAAAAAGAAACAAAACTGTCATTTTATACCAACTCATATCTTCTAGCCCTGTAACTTAGGCAGTTAATCTGAATCTTCCCTTACTGAAATTTATGCTCCTTGCCTCCATAGAAATGAAAAACAGCTGCTTTCAACTGAACATATTTCCCTTCCTAAAGATGGTTAATCCATCATCCCATGTCCTCCTCTTCCCTGGTGTAAGTCTCTCTCCCATCTGACATTCCTTTTTGTTCTCCATTTCCAAACCATTGAGTACTAATCTCTTAATTAATTAATCTTTTGCCTAAAGAAACTTGGGCTAGTATGATGAGTGATTGTTGATTTCAGGTGTACCTAGAAAGATGTCTCATGCCGTTACAGTCAGTGGATCCAAGCAGGGTGGTGGGTGACTGAAATGCGATGACCCCAAGTGATCGATGGTGGTATCATTTTTAGGCCTGCCATCAACCATTCTTGTCTCAGTTTCTCCAGTTGCTGAATTTCTAAGACATGATTTATTTGTCGCAAACTGCTTTGCAAGGTTCAAAAGAAATAGAAATCTGCACAAGGGAAATAGAATAAATTGAGGCTATGGATTTCCGCCCCCCACCCCCACCCCAGATCTGGATTATAAATAAGCTTTGAGAATGCTCTCAATTAGAAAAACAGATGATAATTCTAAAGGAGATAAAAAGGAACATGCTATAGTCTAAATCCTTTATGTATGGTTTTTCAATTAAGAAATGCTACAAATACCTTATGCTCATTATTAATAAACCTTCCTAAAGATGGTTAATCAATCATTCCATGTCCTTGGTAGCAAGCAGCAAGCAGGCAAGTTGATTTCCTTGGTATAACAAGGATTTTGATTTATACTTGACCAGAGACCTCTAGTTCCTTTCCTTTGTTGTTTCTTTTTTGTTGTTGCTTTTCTTTTTTTTTTAATATGAACTCCTTTAAACATCAGCATATGGACTGAGTTGCACTGGAGAGGCTCTAGCTCAACACTCAAAGCAGATTTCCTAAGCAACAATAAAATGGTATGCATGTGGTAGTTGTTAAAGAAGATAGGTATTGAGTAATAGCTATTGAGTCAGCAAAAATTCATTATGCAGCTTCTATATGTCTATTTTACTGGGAAGCCAGGAGTGCAGAGTGCACCATCCTTGCTTCTAGTTTGTAGTCCAGAGTGAAGAAAGAAAGACAATTTAGCAGGTATTCATAATAGCGTAATAAATAACATAGGTGCTATGATAAAAAAAAAAAACAATGGAAGCCTTGTGGAGGGGCAAATAACTCACCCTTGCATGAATTATCCAAAGAATTGGCATCTGAAAATGATTAAGATTTACTGAGGGTAAGAAATGCAAAGGTGTTTCAGGCAGAGGGAACTGTATGACCAAGCTTAGAATTGAGTAGGAGCATGACCCATTCAGGTAACTGCAAATTTGTTTCAACCAGGGAATAGGAAAACCATGCAAACTCAAGATTTAAGAGGCAGCATCTTGGTCGCTGAAATAGAGAATGGCATCACTGAGAAGGGCACTGGCATCACCATGCTACCCTCTGATTACCATTGTGTCCATTGTAATGGCAGCCTCAGTCATTTGGGTCCTGATGGAGGGGGTCCTGACAAAGGGAGAGCAAGGTGAGGGAAAGAATTATCCAGACGCTTTTGCATTGTGCATCATAGGAGAAGAATGACACCATTTCTAGGGATCAAACTAAAATTGGTAGAGTAAGAAAACCAGAATGGCAAGATAGGCTAAATATTCTCAGGAGTTAAAAGTACCAAATCCCTGTCGATGGTATCACAAAGCAAATCATGCATAGCAGTTCATGATGTTTTGGATGAGGAAAGTCACAATGCCTTTCAAAACCATTTAGAGCTGTTAATTCTTTCCAAAAGACAAAGGCAGACTTTTATTTTTTTTTTGAGTTCCTATAGTATGACAGGTAACGGACTACCCTATAAAATAGTAAGTTGTTATTACTAAGAAAATTTTAAAGATAATGCTAACTTATAAAGAAAAGATTGTTTTCATGATTTGTTACATGTTTATATTGAAGAGTGTTCTCAAGTTAAGCTGCTATTTGTTGGATACTTGAGAGACCAGAAATTAGCATGAAGTGGCCCAATAGCCAAGTAGAATTGGAATGCACTGGCCAGTTGGCAGGAACTATTTGTATCTGCCCCTTCTCATCTTTGCCAAGAATCTTAAATCATCTTTTCAGGGCAGAGCAGCCATGAATGAGCGTGTTTAATAGAATTTTCTTTTCCTTGCGTTTCCTCCCATCTGGTTGCTTTAGCATAACTTTGCTCTTTTTCATGTATTTCTTGTCTGTAGCATAAGATCCCAGGACACTGATATGTACAATTTGTATGACTTTGGTTTAGGTCATTGCTCAACTTAACAAATGACAATTTTGGGGTGCCACTAGGACTGAGGAATATTGGAAGATAAGGATTATCCAGAAAATATCGTGTATCCTTGTTGACATACAGTGTGCTGTCTGGTAAGAGTCCAAAATGAGTTGACCCTGAAAATGATATTTTAATATTTGAGCTTATAAAATATTTTGGAAAGTTCTCCTTTCAGAATCAGACACAGGTGGCTATACCTCAGTCTTTTTTAAGTTATTCTGGAAATACATCTTAGTATAGTAACCTCATATGCAGCCTCATATACACAAATATGTCTTAGTATAATAACTTCATATACATACTAGACAATGTAGAAGAAGCTAGCAACAGAACCCAGAAACCAAGGGCTTTGGAAGAAATAGAATGAAAGCCAGTAGTGAGTCTTCAGATAGAGCCAAAAGGCTAATCAAGTCTCATATCCAAGAATTCAGAAAAAGCCTGAAATTATGGAATCTAAAATCCAACATTATGAAAGTAGAGAAGCCAGGCTAAAGACAGAGACAAAGCGGTAGGGGGCAGGAGGGACTAGACAAGGTCTGATGTTCCCATCAGAAGGTGCTGGAGAATGCAGAAGTGAATGGAAACCTTTGACCCCATACCTCTGCTCCCATAGTGGAAGAATCTAAAGCAGTGTATAAATTCTTGTCTTCCTACATGTTTTGATTCCATATGTTCTGTGAACACCTTACTTCATTATACTTACCTATCGTAGCGTTTATTAGAAATTTGAGTGAGTCCTTCATAAATTTCTCTTCTACTACACTCAAAACTCCCTGAGGGAAGAGATATTATTTGTGCTTAGCACATAATAAGACCTTACTAAATGTTGAGTGAGTGAAGGAGGGTGTGAATGGCTCTTTTTTTTTTCTTTTTTTCATTTGGAGATAACACATACCTGCTGAGGTGAGCACAGGGAGGCTGTCACTTAGGTGGCTGTTACGCCACACTCTCTTCTGCTTCCAGCCCTTTTGCACATGCAGTTCTTCCCACCTGGAACATTCTTCCCTCTCCCATTCAAAACTTGCCTCTCTTCCTACCTCTTTTGCTCCAGCCTCTTCCACTTCCTCCATGCAGAGGAAGCAGAAGAGCCATTCATCTTACAGACACATTTTTCCTCTGAATGCCTCCCACCTGCTTCCTGTGAGTGCTGCCTGTCCTGGAAGCCATTTTGTCTTTTGATTGTAGTTTTGAATAGTTTGATGATAGTTATGAATTGACTTGACATCTGAACTCTGAAAAACAGTCTTACTTTAACACCCCACGTGTGTCTCATTGTTGCCCCCTTGCACTGGCACATGGCCTGCAATTCCTGAATGTCTTAAATTGTACAGAACATCATCCCAGAAAATCTTAGGCAGCTACTTACTTGTTCCCCCGACCTCTGAATTTCTCAAGCTCTGTGTCTGTTTTCATTTGTATCTTCTCCCTTTATTATGAAAAGGAAGTAACAGAAGATAGACACAGAGAAAATCAAGTACTTCAAAATCATTGCTCTCCTTCACATGGCCTAATCAACCTGTGCAGTGATCACTTTATAAAACCTGGGGCTGAATAAGCACAGAGTTAACAAAGGCAAACTTTTAATTGATCAGGCTAACATTGAACTTTTCCCTTGCTTTTTCTTGGTAGTACGATGTCACATGAGTTGTCCAACCTTTCTGGGCCTTTGTGTCTTTCCCTATCAAATGGGAATATTACTGGGATCCTCACCTGTTTGTTGTGGGAACAGTGAAAATACCTATATAAAAGTTTAAGGCCCAATGCCTGGTGTTTAACAGGGACTCAGTCGCTGTCACTTGTCCTCTGCCCTTTGCCCTTTGCTCCCCACTTCTATCTTAAGTCCCTGATCGCTATCCTTATGTTTTGGTGGATAAATCCAAATCCATGAGTCTCGGGGCTTCCCCACGATTTTGGAATGTTTTCATGGCAGCTTTGAGCTCTTTTCTTTTTGACTCTTAGATCTCTTTCTCTTAGGAGCATGGGAAAACTCCCTGAACTTGATTATTTATTCATTTCTTTCATGTCCCTCATATTGTCATGGCCACGTTTGAACCATGTTATCGGCCAGTCTAACTGAACAGGCAATTTAATATTGCCCTGTGTTGCATCATTGCATATATTATTTCTGTCTGTCATGAACCTGTCAGCAGGTCTTGATGAAGCACAGAGCTCTTAGTAACAAGCCTGAAATGTGACAGTTCTTTAACAGAAGCCACTCCGATTGGTGCTTTGGTATTTCTTCAGAAATAAGGCTCTTTGGCCTCTTTGTTGATACAATTAGCTCTCCAGTCCAAACCCTATCTCCACGTAAGTGGTATCTTCAGGGCTGGTGACTCTGTTGTATGGTTCTGAAAAACAGAGCCTCTGTAGGCCTGTGATGTACTAACGGCTGCGGCCAGGAATATTTTGGTAATTTATCCCCACTCTCAGCTCTAATTATTCTGTTACTCACTGGCTTGTTCGATTGAAACTCTCCAGGTTCTGCCTCCCCTAGGCAGAGAACAAAAGATTTCCCTTGGAAGGGGGGTGGGTGGGCTGGCAGTGTCAACTCAGTGAACCGCATATAAATAATGCAGCAGTGCAGACTTCATTTTTGTAAAATCTTGTTGGAGAAATACATGATAATGATCAGGCCCATGGAACTCAGCAGGCATGAGCTTTTGATGTGTGTCTTGCTCTGGGTAAAAGCAGGAAAGTCAAAAGTTCTCCTCATTCTTGCTAAGCCTGCTTTGTGGTCTCAGGGGTATGGCTGGAATTGCAGTGACACTTTCCCTTTGTTTCTTTCAGTTTGGAGGCTAGTCCCTGCCTGCCTGCAAAGGCTCTGATATGGATATCGTGGGCCCACAGTACATGTTTTCTGCATTAATGCATTTTTAAAAAATGATGATGATGATAGCAGTTAGCACTTATTGACCATCAAAAATGTCATTTAACCTTCCTAAGACTATGGAGTGTTCTGGCTGGCTGATTCTTTCTGTACCTTCTAGCCTCCCAAATAACGTTAGGTCTTTCCTTCTGTCTGATCAGAGTCCCCAAAACTGAATCTTCAGGGTCTAACCTGGTAGCCAAAGCTCTGAGAATATAATTAGGAGTAGGATCTTGAGAAATGATCAAATGCTTTTTTCAGAGTGCCTCTCCTCTCAGCTCACCCTGTGCCCTCTCTGAAAATGAACCTTAGTCTTCCTCCAGCATCATCACCTGGTTGCTCGTAAGGAGGGCACATGGGGTCTAACTTCTTCCTATGGATTTCGAATTGCTCTGCTCTTTGCAACCCCACAGTCTCCCTGTTTACAAGGGCACCTGGTGCCCCCACTTCCTGGCCTTTTCTGGGTCTCTTCAGGGTCATCCTGAGCTTTCCCTCGGCTCCTTAGGTTTTATCTTTCTCAGTTCTATGCATAGAGATACTCCTCATCCATCTGTATTGTCTGACTTTCAAATTTCTGTTACTCTCATCATCTATCTTGGTCTCTGTGTCATTGTGGGTCCTCCCCTTTCTAAAATACTCTTTGCCTTCTTGAAATATTCTGCCATTTTATTGGAATTTTAAAAGGGATCACAGGTCAATATGTGCAGTCAATTTGGCATCTTTAACTGGATGTCTCTTTGTTCTGCATTTTTCGAAGAGGAAATATATGATAGGGATTTGGCATGTTTCTGTGTCTGGGGAAGTAGGTGATGGGAAGTATATGGGTATGCAAAATGCATTTTCAGAAAACTCTCCTTTCTGTTGAGGGGGATGGTCAATGCAGGGAGCCAGTGTTCTGCTGCTGCCCTTGGATGCTCCAGGAATAGAACTTTTGTCTCTTCTGAGGCTTGCACAAAGGGTAGTAAGGAAGACCTGGACCTTTTAATGCAAACAATTAAAAAGTGATTAACAACCTGAAGCTTTCTCCTCTGATGTCCTAGGGTTTTCATTCATTTACTCAGATGCATTGAGCTCTCAAAGGCACTGTGCTTGGTGCTGAGCAATGGAATAATGAATAGCCAACTCTGTCCTGTGTTATGGCTAGGACTGGTATACTGAAATTCCCAGGAGGCCAGAGTGAGCACCAGGAAATAAAATAAAATAACATTCTTTTATGATAAGGAGGTAGATCCTTCAGTACCCTCTGGTCTTCCCCACTCAAAAACACTTTTGGTTAAAATAATGTAAAATACAACAAGTTTATAGTTCTGGACTCAAATCTACATGGGCCACAGAAACCACTGACTCTCAGCAAACCTGTATAAAAAAACAAGGCTGATCTGAGGTGACCACATCCAGTTACACCATCATCAGTCGTTGATTTCATGTAGTTTTTTGCACTGTCTGCGTATTATGAGTGAAAAAGTAAGAAAAAATAATTAGCTTGCTGAGCTCAGGTTTCCATTCTAACAGATTCTGATTTCTTCTTTCACCCACTAGTCTTCTTGGTGAATTGACCCTTCTATCTTCATGTTTGATACTTTGTTCCTGGTATTATTTCTTGTTCTCTGCTTTGCCTGACATTTCATATATATTGCCACTTCCACAGTTCTGTTAATATTGCATGGCATATGTTTTTCTAGCCTTTTATTATTTAACCTATCTTATGTCTTCATACTTAAAATTAAGTTACTTGTTTTCAGAGTATAGTTAGATTTTAACCCAAACTGGATATTTCTCCCCTAACATTGGGATTTCTAGACCATTTGTATTTAAATGGTTCGATTTTAAGCTACCACCTTGCCATTTGCTTTTTATTTGTGCTATTCTCCTATTTAAGTTTTCCCTTTTTCTCCCTTCCAGATTACTAGTTTATTATTTTTTCCCTGCTTCCTCTAAAATTTATAGTATGAATCTATAACATCACAATTTACTGTGGCATAATTTTACATTCCTTCAGATATACTTTAATATCTGCATGTGAGCTGTGTTATTATTGTCACATGTTTTGTTCATGTAGATTTTGTAAACGCCACAGCATATTTTTTTCTAAATTGCCTTTTAAAGATAAAGATTTAAAGTCAATTATCTTTTTTAAAAAATTGAAGACAAAAGATCTTTTCTATTTGACCTCTTATTTACAGATTTTGTTAATCGTCACTCCTTTATATAGATGCATCTTTTTATTTAATAGTACTCTTCAGATACTTCCCTGATGAGTTTCTTTTAACCTTTTTGAAAATACACGTTTCTTAGAAATGATTTTTTTTTTCAACTTTAGTCTGACTAGGTCTATATGCTACACTATTTTTTTTTTCAGAAAATGTTTGTGGAACATAGAATTCTAGATTGATGGTTTTCTTTTTAAGTTTATAAGCACTTTAATTTGCTACTCCATTTTCTTCTGAGTTGTCCTATTTCTGGTCTCTGTAATGCACCCAGTTCCAGTAGAACGTGTCCTTATGGCTTCTTTTAAGATTTTAGTTTTCACTTTTTTTCAACTTTTTGACTATAATGTTCATGTGGTTTTCTTTGTGTTTCTCCTGCTTTAGGTTTCTTGAGCTTGACTATGGCTTGATAGCATTTTTATTAAATTCAGAAGAATTGGTCTTTGATACTTTACGTTTTCTTAGTAGGTTGCCCACATCATCAGTTTTATGTTGTGAAGTATCTGGATTTTGTTGCCTTCCTCAAAGAATGGTTGAGCTCTTTTTCAGATCGTCTGTTAATGTACTTTCTGCTGAGTTTTATTCTTTGGAGGCTTCTTCTCAGACTGTGTTAATGCAGGGTTCTTGCAGAATTTGCATCAGAAAAGTTCAGCCCTGCTTCAAAGGTATGTGTCTCTGGGGGTCTCTGGTGAATGTCCTGAGTGGCCACTGGGGTCACTCTGATTTCAGTAACATGATTCTCAGCTCTTCGTGATCTCCGAGAACTACTTAGCTCACTTGCTCCAGTCAGTCTTCAGAACTTGGAGTGTTGGTGGACAAATCTGCATCTTACTGTTCCACAAAGACTTCCTGAGACTCTTGTATGTGGATTTTCAGGGTTCTCTTTCTGCATAGCTCCCTCCTTTTTGGAAACTCTGTGCCACCAGTTTCCAGTCACCTTAAATTCCCTGAATTCTGATCTCAGTCTCCTGAGAAGCTGCCGTGTTTTTCCTGGCATTGCTCATGCTTTGTGGTCTGGCATGTGCTTTCAGGCAGAAAGCCAGAGTGATCTTAGGCTCACCTCACTTGTTTCTTTCTCTCAGGGATCACAGTCATGTCCTGCCTGTTGTTTAACATCTGAAAACAGTTGTTTCATTTTCTCCCCTTACTTTTCTAGTTATCAAAACTGGGAGTAAAAATCTAGTGTCTACTTATAGATAGATGATGAACATGCACATGAGAATAGCCCATATCAAAACCTCCAGAAACAACAAGTGTTGGCAATGATATGGAGAAAAATGAGCCCTTGTACATGATTGGTGGGAACATAGACTGGTCTAACCCATGTGAAAAACAGTATGGAGGCTTTTCAAAATATTAAAAATAGAAATTCCATATGATTCAGCAATTCACTCCTAGGTATTTACCCAAAGAGTGTAAATATTTATACACACATATCAAATTTATATACATACATGTATATATGTATATAAATCCAAAGGGATATGTGTATTCCTGTGTTCATTGAAGTACTATTTACAGTAGCCAAGGTATTATACTGGAAACAACCTAAGTGCCCAGTTTCATATGAGTGAATTTAGATGATGTGGTATATATAAACAATGGAATACTACACAGCTATAAAAAGAGATGAAATATTGCCATTTGTGACAACATAGGTGGAATTGTTGGGGACTATGCTAAGTGAAATAAATCAGAAGGAGAATGACAAATAGCCTGATGATTTTGCTCATATGTAGAATATATATTAAAAAATCAAGGAAAAAAAGAAAATAAAGGAGCAGATAGAACTAAACCAAAACAAATTCTAGAAATCTGACTTCAGAATTGAGGCTGTCAGAGGGGGAGGGAATGTAGGGGCTAGGGAAAGGGGTAGGGGAACTTTTGTTCTATGGTCAAATATGGGTGCTTTGGTGATGGGGGTGATGTGGTGAATACATCTGAAGAGGTGTGACCCTATTCCCCTAAATCATAAACAATGCTATAAACCAACATTTTCTCCCAATAAAGAAAAATACAACTTAAAAGAAATTTAAAAAGTAAAATGCAGGGCAAAAAGATACCAACCATTTCATTGATAGTGAGAAATGGAAGTTTTTATTATCCCTGTTTCAATACATATTTGTATCTTGATGAGTCATTTGATGTCATTATACTTTTTATTCTTCAGTATCAGTTGATTATTTTTTTCTCATTTCATAAAATACTATGGTAAAGAAAATTCATAGATCTATTATTAAAAATCTTTTGAATGTTGTTCATGATATGTCTTTTTCACATTTTACATTGTATTTGGTAATGTCTCCTATAGAATTTCTATTTCTATTCATTTTTTGAGAGTGATCATTCGTTTTTGGTTTTCCTATTGTCTTTGTATGGGTTTTATAGCATAGTTATCCTATCTTTATAAGTAACTAGGGGTACATTCCTTCCTCTAGAATCTGAAATACTTTGAAGTTCCTCTGTTAGAACTTTCTAATACAACCATTTGGACTTGAGGTTAATTTATTTGAAGAATACTTTTTGGTGATATATTTCTTTTATGATTTTATATATATACATATATGTATGTATATATAGGTATATATATATACATATATATAGGTATATATACATACATATATGTATATATATGTATATACACTAGGGTTTTATCTTTTTTTTTTCAGTCAGTCATAAGTTCTGCTTTTCTACTAACTTTTCCATTCCATCCAAATTTCCAAATACATTAGCATAGTGTTCAGTTAATCCTTTTCTTTCTGTTGTTTGCTTTTTTTTTAGGTACTTCTCACATTTTCATTCATATTTGTTATTTTTGTCTTTTCTCCTTTTTTATTCATCTGTTGCAAGTTTTTCTGTTTCATTCGTCTTTTCATAGATCCATGTTTTGGTTCTATTGATTCCCTAAATTTTATCTCATTATTTTCATCTTTCATCTTTACTATTCCTTCTTGCACTTTCAGATTAATTTCTTACTGTTTTTCGTGATTTCCTAAGTTGGCTGCTTATGTTATTAATTTTCAGACATCCTTCTTTTCTCACAAAAGCTTTTAAAACTCTAAAGTTCTCTATATAATACCACTTTGCCCATTTATGCTCTTGTATTAGAAAACATTCTTTCCCAAGTGAGTTTATGGAATTTGTGGAATTTTTTTTGAGTTCTTTAGTTCCTCAATAATAATATTAATTGTTATTTCTTTTATTTACAACTTCTGAAAGTACAATAAATTGTTTAAAGAAATTATGTCTCTAAGTGTCCTTTTTGTATTTACAGAAGCTCTTGTTTTGTATATTTCATGCTGTGATTGGTTCATAAAATTTAACAAATGGTAATAAAAAGTAATATAAAAAGTAATATTTTCTTTGCTTTCCTAACCCTTTTTATCTTGTTGTCTAATGTGTGTGATATTCATGTTGTCACAGTTCAAATGTTTGAATTACATTTGTTTTATTGATTCTTTTTTTAAAAACTCGCGTTTAAAAACCTGTGTTTTTTCATAAGATATACCTTGATTTTAACCCCAACTGTGATTACTCTTGTCTTTTATCCAGCATGGAATTCAGCTCATTCCCATTATTGTAATAATTGATTTTATCCTTTCTATCAGATTTTTATCTTCTGTGTGTATAACATTATTCCTTTTCCTTTTTACTTTGATTGGTTAGTTTGGTTTCACTGACTCATGAATTTTCTCTTTATTTTCTTCTTATCCCTTGTTATTTTCAGAGTCCTATTTTGTTTCTGTTAGTGACTGCCTCTCATTCCTTACAACCAACATTGAACTTGTTTTGGCCAAGCATGCCTGTGTATCCCAAGTACTTGCTCTTCTCCTATCTCTGATTTTGAGCTTTTTCTTACTTAATATTTTCAGCACTGGAATAATACGGATTTTTCTTTGTAATATAGAATGCCTGTTGTATTTCCAAAAACTTGATGCTATACATTTCTATTTATGGTATCATTGTCTATTTAGATTTAAACATGTATGCATATATGTTGTATGTATGCATATATTTGTATACCTAGGCATGTATATACATAGACACACAAATATTTATGTCAAGAGAGGATGAATATCGGTATTCACCACCACTACTTACTCTAGGCTTTGATGTCCCCTATGTTGAGAAAGCTGCACTGAAGCTGCACTGTTTTTGGTTATATTTTTTCTCAAGTATTGTCCTCAAAGAACATATATGAGTTTACTTTTTGAAAGCTTGCATGTTGAAAATATTTTTCTTTTTCCCTGACAGCTGAATAATATTTTGTCTGGGTACAGGATTCTTGGATCATTTTTCTCAATAGTCTGTACATTGTTCCACTGTCTTCTGCATTCCAGAGTTGTAGATGAGAATTCCTTAGCTAGTCTGAACCTCTTGTCTTTTTAAGCAACTTATTCTTTCTGTCTGGAAGCTTGTATAATTTTCTGTTTATACTTGAAATTCAAGTATTTCCTGGATTCACTTCCTGGACTTAATGAGACTTTTAATCTGCAGGCTTAAAATCTTGCTTCTGCTCAGTATAATAATTTAAAAACATATCTAGTACTGTATTCATTTAATTACAACATCTCCTTCATCTTTTATTTCCTTTTCCCCTTTTTTAAAAATCCCTTTTGGAATTCCTCTTATTCGCATGATAGGCTGCTGGGTCTGCTCTCTAAGCCTCTTATTTCTTCCTCATTATTTTTCTCTTTGTGTCTTTCCTAAGGGTAGTAAAATATTTCTTTCAGTTGGTTCCCACATCATTAATTTGATATTCAAATGTGCCAATGATTTTTTTAAGCCTTCTGCAGAAATTTTCAACTTAAAATTTAAAATTAGTGGTTTTTGTTCATAAAGTCTTTCTTACATCCTTCTTCAGTTTTCTCCTCTTCTAGATGTTCTGTGTGATCTTTCGGGTGAACTAGTTCCCATAATTTAGGTGTGTTTTCGTTTTGATTTATGTTCTTTTGACTCTTAGTAAGTTTGTATAGTCTCTTTGGCATTTAAAAATCTGGAAGTTAGTGAAAGGTGTAGCAGTTTTTGCCTTGGCATTCTCATTGGCAGTGGACAAAGAGTGGGTGGCTCTTTCTCCATGGGAAAAAGGAATATTCCTTTCTGGCTGCTGGTCTTTGAAGCAACTCAGCCTACCAATATATCCCCTTGTTTTTCTCAGGCCCCCATCTCTAATTCTAATCTTATAAACTAAGCATGACACCCCCCCCCCCCAATCTCTGGGCTGGTAGACCAGCTTGCCTGAAGATGAACAGCTATCCTGGGAGTGCATGTTGCCCTCTGAAACACCATCTGGAATGAGAAAACCTTGGTCTTAGTAGAGGCCTCAGTGGGGAGGCAAATTCCTTGTTCTGCTGTAGGTACTTTGCCTTTTTTAACTATCAAGATTAGTCCTACAGTTGCTCTCTCTCTTCTGAAGATTTCTGCAGAATGCGTGAACTTAGCGGAACTCTCTAAATTTTGCCAACTCTACTGATCTTACTCAAGAATTGATTTAAACCACTCAGATGAAGTAGACCCCAATAGTGTTTAAATAATCCTGATAAGGGATGGAGTTTCCAGAGGCATCTGTAGCAGTAAAACTTACTGCCTTCAGTATTCAATCATCACTCCAGCCATGCTCTCTGGTCACATACTGTGACTTGCTATGTGGACTAAGGCATCCCTCTCCTTGCCCTTTTTTGGGGGAAAATGTACTTGGAACATTGTAGTTCTGCTGTAAAGTGTTGAGTTGTTTAACTGTTGCTCTGTTACAAACCATATCCACTACTCAGTAGTTTAACGCAATAACCCTTTATTTTACTCCCGAGTAGCTTATTTAGGCTCTGCTCTGGTGGGAGCTGCTTCTGGTCTCAGCTGCACTCACTCAATGTTGGCTGCCTGGGGATGTCTGATCCAGGCTGGACATGGCTGATCTTGCTCCACAAATCTCTCATCCTTCTCCTGGGATCAAAGGCTCCCACAGGCATGATCTTCTCATGGCAATATTAGAGGTGCAAGACAGCCAGAAGAAATACGTCATGCTGTTACGATGTAGACTCAAAACTGGTGTGCAGTTATTTCTTTTGGTTAAATCCAGTCACATAATAGAAACTAAAGTCCAGATGTAGGAAAGGAGACCTTGTCCACAGTGCAGGGGTGGGAAGAGGAAGGTGCAGAACTACGAATTCCATGGCAAAGCATGTGACTGTGTGGGCTGTGGAGGGTAGAAGACCTGAGGCCATGAATTTACTCTGCCTCAGTTATGAACTGCAGTGCTACATTTCTAAGTTATAATATAGCCTGAAAGGAGAGAGCCATGAGTTTAGTGTGGAGGTAGGAAAGAAACTTTTGAAGAGGAGATGTCATTGGACTCTTTCCCAAAGGTGGTGAGGAGCAATTAAAGGATTTTAATCAGGGATGGAGGGGTGATATCACTAGATTCTATAAGTTTGTTCTTTACACAATTTGAAGACCAGACTAAAAGGAAATGGGAGAATAGGGATGATATATAAGGAAGCAGTTAATATACAACACTGTAAAAGCTGTGACAAAGATAGCCTGCACGCTCTGGGAGCTTGGAAAAGGGACACCTAATCTAGGATGTGACTCAGCCCAGGCCAAGGGGAATGTTTGAATTATCTGAGTAAAGAAGCTGCGAAGAATTTTCTAACCCAGTAGGAGTAAAGCGAAAGCACGCAAGTGTGCAAGAACATGACTTTTCTCAGAGAACTGCAAATAATTTTTTATTGCTGGAATGTAGAAAAGGCTGAATTGATGAATAATGAAACAAGAGTAAAATACCTCCCTGCACTCAAGTTTACCTCCTATTGAATATTGCTTTACATTGGAATGACCATGTATATGCCAGATACTTTTTATTTTTTACTTTTTTGTTATAGAAAATTTTGAATATATGCAAAATCAAATAGTATGAAAAAACATCCTGGTAACTATCACTCAGCCCCAAACCACCAACTCAAGGCTAGTCTTAGCCCATCCTCAATTCCATTCACTTCCCCTTCTTTTGTTTTGAAGAAAACCCCAGGTATTATACAACTACTTACAGCAACTATTTCAATATGTATCTCTAAACGATAAGAAGCCTTAAAAAATACAACTATAATTACCAATATCACACCTAAAATTTAGTAATAAAGCTCAATATCATCAAATAGCTAGTGAGCTTTGTGATTTCTAATTATCTTACAAATGTCATATAAATATAAATATAGATATAATTCAAATGTTTATATAGTTTGATTAAGATCTAAGTAAATGGCCGAGACTCTTTTCAAAGTGAAAGACGATGCTTTAAATCATTAGCAGATGTAAATGTGGACTTTTGATCTAAATAAGGATGTTTAATTACCTACTTTGGTTCTATTTCAATGCTACTACAGATATCTGGGTATATATTTGAGAAAATATAAAGGAAGCCTAGCTCATATTATTGGTGTTACTTCTTTCCCATTTTCTTAGGTCTCTCTGCTCACTGGTGTGCAAATGGACATACTCAGCAGAGAAGGGCTGGGATGACAGTTTCTGGAAGATGATTGGCTTGGAAGATTTTGTTGCAGATAATTACAGCAAAATAGGTAAATTTTAAAAATCAGCAGAGGGATTATGTATGACTATATGAGGATGTTGGAGTTTTTTGGTTTTGTATGACTTAAAATAAAGGAACACGGTCCTGTTTTTTCAAGGGAAATGGAGAAGTGATGGGTAAGCCATGAATCCTTGTGTTGGGGCTTATGTGATCTGAGAGGAGATCAAGGGTATGATGTATAGAACCTTATCGTTGCGCTAGACAGAGGAAGATATTTATATGAAGCAGATGGGGCTAACGTAATGGGGAGGGAGGTAGTGTATCGATCCTTCCCAGCACTGTGAAAATGTTTTGTGGATTAGGTTCAAGGAACCAGGCAAGGCCATGAACAGAAAAAAATAGTAGTTGGAGATCAAAAGTAGAAGAATCGGAAACAACATGGAAACCAAAACATGAGTCAATACTTCATGAGAAAGATCATGAGGTCCTAGATGTCCAGTTTTATGTGGCACTGATTGGGTGCTGGAGTCGTAGTGACTTGTAAGGGTCATTTTGTAGAAGAACCCAAATGCTGTATGTGCAGATTGTGTGTGTGTGTGTGTGTGTGTGTGTGTGTATGCACAGGTATATATATATATATATATATATATATATAGAGAGAGAGAGAGAGAGAGAGAGTTACTTTTATCTTTTACATTTTGTATTCACTGCCTCAGGCCCTGGTTTTAGACAGTGCTTCAGGGCCAGTACGGGAAATAGGCAGCCAGAAAGGAAAGTGATACTGCACAGAGAGCTCAGAGAGGGCAGGGACCACATCTGTCATGGTTTTGAATATCCTGGCATGGTAGATGTTGATAAATACCTACTGATGTAATGTATAAGAGATCAACACAACTGTTTCAACTGACACAGATTGGCAAGAGTTAAGAGAACACGGGCAAAGAACTATCTCAGGTGTCTTAGCCCAGTCTGCTATTTCACAATACCTTGGACAGGTAATTTGAGCAATAGAAACTTATTTTTTCACAATTCCAGAGGCTTAGAAATCCATGATGAAGATGCTGACAAGATAAGCTTAATTCTAAGGCCTCTTCTCTTGGCTCATTGGCTTCTGCCTCTCTGGATTCTTACATGACCTCTTTGTTAGTGTGGAGAGAGAGAGTGCCCACTGGTGCCTCATCTTTTAGGGACACTAACCCTGTTAGATCAGGACCCCACCCTTTGACCTCATTTAACTGTAATTGCCTCCTTATAAACTCTATCTTCAAATGCAGTCATATTAGGAGTGAGGTCTTCAACATATGAATCTTGGAGGACACAGTTCATTGCACCAGAATACTATTGCACAGTTTCTTATAACTAAAGCAGGGCCACTAAATCTGGGGTGCCCACTCTCATGTCTTGGAATCGCTGCATGAGCTTTCTGTCTTGATAAAGAAGCATTAGGATTGAGTGCTGGGGAGGGGCTCTTGTCCTGTAATTGTGGGCTAGAGGCAAGTTAGGTCTAAAGCACTGAACTGAGAGCTAGGGTGATTCTAGCTCTAATACTAATGATGTGAACTTAGACAAGTCTCATAATGTTTCTGTTTCACTATGTTCTTGCCGACGAAAGACATAATTAATGGTGGCAATTAAAACTAATAGTTCACTGCTTCTCAGACTTGATTTTATTGCATTACAACCATTATCTTATTAAATTTTCCAAAATGCGTATTTAAAATTTTTATTTATCCTGTTCTGCAGCTGAAGAGCAAGTACACCTAACTGATAGTTGCAGAGGTTGCAGGTGATAGAAACATGATTCAAACCTGTGTTTGGATGACTCCAAATCTTTCTCTGACCATTGTGCTATCCTGATTTCCAACTAATAGTTATTGTGTGCCTGGAGTAAGCAGCAAATCAATATTAATCCTTCTTTTCCTTCTGTATTCCAAGCATATTTCTATGCACTTTCACATACTTAATGGCATGTAATTCTCATAACCAGTGATGAAATTACAGTTACGCGTTTACAGATGAGAATCGGAATGAGTAATCCTGTCTGAACACATGCAGAACCAATAAAGTGTAAGTCAGCATTGAAACCCTCCCAGCAGCTGGGCCTATACGGAGCTAATATTTGACTGGAGTACACATTTCAATTTTAACAACAATTGTTTAAGTGATTTTTAAAAAATTTTAGGTCTACCTCTAGTGTAGTTGTTCGTCCCTTGTTTTCCCATGATATGTTGGCCATAGCTTTATTATGATACACATTGATTACCTGTTCATGTGTTGATTCCACACTAGACTGTGAACTCCTTGATTTCAGGATTTTCACTTATTTACTATTATTTTCCTTGTCCTAGCACAGGGAATAGCACATTTGGTTGGTGAAGAGACAAATTAGTGACTGAGATGGCTGGCCCTAGGATATCAGTACTTTTTCTTATAACAGCTGTAATGGTCTTTAGTGATTTTAGCAGTGTATGT
Organism: Scalopus aquaticus; assembly: GCA_004024925.1. Taxonomy (NCBI): domain Eukaryota; kingdom Metazoa; phylum Chordata; class Mammalia; order Eulipotyphla; family Talpidae; genus Scalopus; species Scalopus aquaticus. Next base: position 21,649 of record PVIJ01010662.1, on the reverse strand, counting down.
GCTTATTTGGTCCCAACTTCAACTCCCATATTCTGTTTGTTTTAACATTTTGGTCCTTCCCCTTGCACAAGACCCATGTTTAATTAGTATATTACCTCTGCTAATAGAGCAATACCTACAGGAAATATTCATTAAAAGTCCATAACATTAATCTAGCAGAAAATTTCCAAGTAACTGTATTAGATTTTGCCTGTTAAGTTAATGGACTTTTAATGGATGTCCTTAGGAGACATATCATTAACCAGAATATTGCTATACATGAATTAAAACTTACCCATTTATCAAAATTAATTGTGTGATGTTGCCTTTGATTTTCATTTCTGATGATTTGAACTTGTAGCTTCAGTCTGAACCAAAAGTGCAAGATACTAAAGAGGATGCTAATTCTCATTTGTGACTTTCAGAAAACTTGTCTGGCACTTTTCTCTAGATATTCTTTCACAATTCTTGGAACTATGAAAAATGAATTTCGGAAGCCTCGCTGTGAAGTGTTAAACATTTCTAGTGGACTCATTGCCCGTCAAGGCGTGGGCAATATAGTGCAAAACCTTTTAGCAGACTTGAGCAAAGTATCGTGGATTTGAGCATTAATACAATTACCATAATTCGCTCCATGTGGAGCTTTTAGCCAAGTCTTTACCAGCCTTCTTGGGCTCACGCAATAAATAAATGCTTTCCCCGAAAACTGAGCACCTCAGCAACTGATGGTCTTATGGAGGGATGATTTTGAAATAAATTATTTATGAAGTGTAAGTTAAGGATCAAATGCAATATTTATATAGTGCATTTCAAGGACGGGGAAGAAATTTACAATGTTTTGAATAGCTACATACAAGAATCTAAAGCTAAAATGTTACTACCTAATGTTTTCTTTCAAGAAATTTGGATGGTTTGGCTTGGAAACATTATCCAAAGTAAGAAAAAAACAGTTTTGCGAATCAAAAGAATATAATAGATTTTTCTTTACAATTGAAGCTACAGTCGTTGATTTAATGTTCAAATTGATGGAAAAAACAGAAATCCAGTGATTTGTAGGGAATTGTATACCCATTGTCTGACATGATGATCTGTGTTAATAAATCTTGATATTCAATATCAGGTGACATCCTTCCAGGCTACCTATGTAGTCCTAAATATCTGTCAAAGGCAAACAGGAAGGAAGAGATCAGCAGGGAAAAGGGAACTTTTAGGAAGAAAAGCAATATCCCACCTGTTATAATCCATTATCCAGGCTCACTTTCAGCATGTCTCAGTTGCCCTTTGCGTCCCAAAAAAATGCTTCTTTGTATTATTGTGATAGGACACTTTATGTCATGCACAACATGACTGAAGTATAGAGTGATGGTTTGCATTGCAGGAATAGCCTCATTATGGAAAAGGGTTCAGTGTGTCAGCTTATAGATCAGCCATTATTTGGAGTCAGGAAACCAAAGAAGAAGCTTAAACCCCAAATAGGAGCTACTGTTAAGTGAGAGGCAGAAAGGGAGATAAAGCATATGTGAAGGAAGACAGTTCCTAAGTGGAGTAGGTTATATCTTTTAACTGATTTCCTTTCCCTCTGTGAGACTGTATTTTAAGCATCAGACACTGTGGGCACAGTCATTTGGCACAGAGTAGATTCTGATGACATATTTGTTGAATGAGTGAATGTGTCTGAAATATTTAATAAATAAGTCCCTTTTTGGCTTCAATTTTCCCTAGTACATAATGGATTGTCTATAAGTTGTGTTGAATTAAGCAGCACTATTAGGTGACAGAGAGAACAATGATTTAATTTCATAAATTTGGTGTGGGTTCCTATGAGCTGGCTACTAGCTGGCCACTCATGGGCAACTGTGACCTAGTTGCTATCTGCAGATCACAGCAGAGCATTCCTTTACTGCCTATGGAATATAGCCCATATCCCGAGGCAGGCCAGGGGTGCGTAGGCCCCTGCTGACCTGATTACATGACTGTCTCCACAGTGGTCTCAGATAACTGCCTGTGATAACATCATACTTTGCTGACACAAATATCTCTTGATGTATGGTCATGGTGTCCCCTTCCCTGTCCCTTATAAAACTTTGTCCCCCATTCCTATCCCACCCTCTAGACCTTATTCCTCATACCATTATCGCCTGATCAGCTTTTACTAGCCTGTGTGCTTTCAATAAATGGCACAAGAACTTCTGTTCAATGGGCCTCCCTGGTAGTGCAACAGGTTGTCTCAGCACTGTGAAGCTATCCGCAGCCACTGCAGTTCGATCCCCGGCCAGGGGGCTTCCCACAGACCTCTCCTGTCTTGCCTGCTGCTCCCCTCAGAAGTGTACTTCAGGCAGTCTGCCTGTTCTGCTCCCCACTCTGTCTCTGGTGAACCTCTCATCCTCCACATCTCTGGTCTACACCCCAGCTTGTATGCATAAATAAATCTTCAAAAACAAGAACTTCTGTTCAAGTAGCAGAGTCATGTCTGTCAAACCTGCTCCAAACTGCTGTGTCCCTCATCCCGTAAAGTTCCTGTTGCAACAATTTGGTGCTACCAGTCTTTTTACAGCTAACATATTTGCTACTTAAGAAAAAACCATGTCGATGACACACTCCAACTTGAATGATAGCTGCAGTCCCATCTCATTCCTGCAGCAGATCTCTTAGAGACTTCCGTGTCAGTAAATATTACAGACTCCTTCATGGAAAATAATAAACCAAAAAAATGATTTTAACAAGATTGGAACTATCACTTTTCCAAAGAGCAAAATAAACCCTGCAGTTAATGAATATTGCATTTTAGATATTTTTGTCCTGGAGGTAAAGAATCTTGACTAATGACAAGTATATGTTGGGGACATAGACTTACCGCACTCAACCCGATTCCACTCTGGAGTCTATCCAGTTGAGAATGATTCACAGACCCACCTGAAGCCAAGTGCAGTACTGGTTTGGGTTAAGCTGAATTCAGAGCACAGAGGGAGGATGATCCTGCCTCTTTTCTGAAACTGGCTGGGCCTCTGGACTTCTGTGACCCTGACCTATTCCCTTCAGTGGCAGACCAAAGAGCTGAGACAAAGAGCCAAGACTTGGCTGCGCTTCCTTTAGCAGTTGATCTGCTTTTGCTCTGCCTAATTGACAAACGCAAAGAGCCTGCACTAGTACATCAGTGGGTCAAACACAAAGAGTCCTCAGGTGTTCCAGAAAAGAGACACAGGCCAAGCCTACACGTATCTCTACTTCCTGGTAAACAGTCACCCACCTCTCATGGGTTAGCTAAGCAATTTCTCTTCCCATGGATGGAATAGGAGCAGGAGATGGGGGTGTTTACATTAATACTACTACAGCCTGGGGGACAAAAGAGGACATCCCCTGTGGAAACATGCCTACAGGATTTCCACCAGCAATATGCCCATGCTCAATGTTAGAGTCTGAATCCAGCATTTATGTCACCCATAAAGTGGGTATTATAAATTCCTTTTTAAACAATTTTTTTATGTAATGTTCTGGATTTGTCCAATAGAACTGGACATATTTACAAAGATTTATCCATTCATTCCTTAGAGTGTGAGACTTATTTTTCATTAAGAGGTTTCCTGAGCTGCTGTTCCATCTTGATATCATAAGATGTAGGTGTTTTTTTTAGTAATTTATTACTAAATTGGGAGACTTTAACAAATCATTGGCCACAGGTATCCCAGCATTTTCTAGGGCTTGGGAGTCCTGTCATACCGCTACCCCTCATGTGCTGAGGGAAGCCCTTCCTGTCGGTCCTTAGGCTGGACTTGCTCAGCCCCTCAACCTTAGCCTTTGATCTTACCCCATCATTTTTATTACACTTCTCATTCCTGTCCAAGTGACAAAAAAAAAGTACTTCCATTACGTGCAGCTAGGATATACCCTGTGAGTATTATACTTTCTTATTTTACCCTTTAAAATGAAACTTCTAGCTGATAGAAAATCCCAAAGGTTTTCATGTCAGTTACTGAGTATCCATCCATGCCTGCATCCATCCAGCCATACTGCTGAGTGCCTACTATGTGCTAGGTGCTATTAAACACTGAGATATGAAAGGGTTCTCCATGGTCCGTGCCCTTAGGGATCTCACATCCATGGAGTGCAGTTGAAGAGAAGTGAATAAATCAATAATCTCAATGTCTTTCATATTTTCATTAAGTTTAGTGATGTCCAAAATACTGTAGAGAAGTAGACCAGAAAGTCACTAACTACTAGCGGTGACATCAAATTTTCTCATGAGATGACATTTGAGATGTGTCTGAAATATACGAGTGTAAGTTTACCAGAAATAGATGGAAATTACTTCAAAGGCACAGACAAAAGCATGGAGGTGAAGAAGAGTGTGGATGTTCCTGCATTGTTGAGTGTGGCTGGAACATAATGGACCTGTGGTGGGTAGGAGAGAGGACTATGTTTCATTTTTAATAAGACTTCTATTTTTCCTTAAAGATGGTTCCATTGGTGACAGAGTGAACAAGATTGGTTGCATTCCTCTCTATAGATGCTTCCAATTACCGTTCCTGTAAATACTGTAAATAAATTTTAGGGAAGGTTTAGAAGTTGTATAACTCCTAGGGAGAGAGAGAGAGTGAGAGAGAGACTCCTGTATCCTTTCTTTAATCAAATATTATAACCACACCTTCCTTTCTTTTCATAAAGGCTTATTGTGAAGCTGAAATGAACATCATATATCACAAGGAGTTTTGTTAGCAAAACCTGTAGAGTTAGCTTTTATCATTTTTGAGTGTTCCTTCACACTTGGAGGATAACTATTTTCATACCCCATACCCTCAACACTGTTCCCTGCCTTTTGGGTCAGGAAAAAAGTGTACCCACTCTATCCTCCCACCATTCTTAGATTCCCAGAATTACTGTTTCTGTAGATGACCCTTCCAGGAATAACCCTGTAGAACCAGAAGGACCAGGGAGCAATGATGACCACATCCTGCTATAAGGTAATGGCTTTCAGAGTTTTTGCTGTATATAAGGTTTACTGGAACTCCTCTTCCTTTCATTATGGCATCTGAAAGATAATTGGAATCCCCCCAAAAGTGAGGTCAACCTCCAGCTTCTCTTCCTACCACCGGACAGTCAGTAGATACCAGAGCTGATAGGGAGCATGGAAATTTTGCATTTATTTCCTCATTTTATAGATGAGGAACCAAGACTTAGGGATACAGGGTGAGTTTCCTTGGTCTTAAAGCATTTCAGTGACAGAACTGGGGCCAGAAGCCAGGTCTTCTGACTCCTGATCTCGTGACTATTCCCTCTATTCCATGTCACCTCTCCTGCTTGACCTTTTAAAGAAAATTTTGGTGATTTAGCCAGTCTGGTAACTATCATTTGAAAAAGGGCTAAACACTAGAAGAATGTCACTGAGAGAAAGATTTAAACATAGGTGAATTCACCTAATCTGTTGTCTAGTCTTCAGCCTTGCAAATGGAGAAACTGAACTTTGCTGAAGTTCACAGGGAAGTTGGATCTAGGAATCTATGACATTATTAACCTACTGCTGTAGATGAACTAAAGATACTAGCTAAGATACTAGCTCTTGCCTGTTTTAATGGCTAAGATTTTGGTGACCAGTGTTAGTCTTGCAAACTCTGCCATGTATATTAAGGGTGAGGTACTTGATTGTCCTGACTGTTAATTGGTATATTACTCAGAATTAAAGGAAATAGTGTAGGTAAAGTTGCTAGTATACTGTATGTCTCCAGAAAATGTTACAGCTTACTATCTTAATAGTTATCTGTTCTCCTGAACTGAAATTCCTCTCTGGTGATAGGCCATGTCTGCCAAAGCCAGTATCCCTTGAATAATCCTGTGTGATTATTCCCTGCATCTTCTGACCTTGGGGGATGCCTTTTTCTGAGCTAACCCTTGGGTTTATACAGCTTTTTTCCAAGTGGGATATAATAAAACTAGTTACATTTATGCTTCTAAGTCATAATCACATTTCAGTTTTACCTCCTTGGGAGGTTATCTTGATTGAGTTATAGATTTTCCTAAATTCTTCAGTTCCATATCTGGCAATCTTTGTCTTTTTCTTCTGAACAGAAGGGCATGTATCCATAGGTAAATGAAAGATATGCTGGTGATAATTAACTAGGAAACTCAGTAACTAATATTCCTACAGTACTTTATAACTTTAAAAGAGTATTTCAATGCACTGTCACACTTTTTTTTCCCCATCAAATTTGAAAAATAGATTTTAATTTAGATTTCACTTGAGAAAACCGAAAGTCATGAGCTTTTGAATTAGAAAGACCTGAATCAAACCCCAGATTCAACACTTATTAGTAAGCCTTGGGTGAGTCACTAAACCTCTCTAATTTGATTTCATCTATTAAACACTTTGGATGGTCCTTACGATAAATTGACCATCTTCAGTAAAACCCTACTAAGCAGTAGCTACATTAACTGGCATAGAAAATAATACGACTTAAAATACCATGGCAATGCTGCAGCCGGCATCAGACTCCCCGATACCAAACCCTGTGACAACAAAAAGGGCTTTTGATAAGTATATTCAAGGGAAGGAAAACCAAGGAGCTTGGTCCATATCATACCATCATATTAATGACTGAATAAGATAGGATATACTTAAGTCTTATTTCCCTTCTTTGCTGTCACTCCTCAACTCAGTGCTACATACTAGAGAATAATATTTCAGCAAAGCCAACAGGGTTTCTGCCTTCTTGGAGTTTTCAGTCTAGAGAAGAACATTAATCAATCAGTCACAACTGCCTCTCTGGTAAATGCTAAAGAATGGGCTTCCTGAGTGTATAAAAGGGGTATGTAACTTTTGTCAGGGGAAGAGGGAATGTTTGAGGAAGCAGTGTACCTGGACCACCTAACATCCTGCTCCTTTGGTCTTTTCCACCTTAGCAAAAGGTAGCACAGTTCTCCCAGCTGGTCAGGACTCAAACTGAGAAGTCATTCTTGATGTTTCTCTTTCTTTTCCACCTTACATTCAATTCATCGGCAAGTCCTTTCTGCTTTGCTCCAAAATGAACCCTGAACTAGGTCATTCCTACCCCTCTTCATTGTTACCATCTTAGTTCAAAGTACTTTCATCTTTTGCTGGATTAGTGTACTGACCTCTTAATTTGTTTCCTTGATTATGTTCTTCTCTCTGTTAATCCATTTTCTACATTGCAGCCTTAATATTATTTTTTCAAAAATGTAAACCAGATCATGTTACTCCTGCCTAAATTTCTTTAGTGGTTTCCCATTACAATTGGGAAAAAAATACTTTGCATGTTCTGTAAAAATTCTGCATGACCTCTATCTTTTTTTCCATCCCTCCCACCGTCTCTCCTTGTCCCCCTCTTTCTTTCTGTCCCCTTCCCTTTCCCTCCTCACTCTCTCCTTCTCCCTCTCATTGCTTATCATGTCCTGATTTTTCAATGACCACAGTGACCTTCTTTCCCTCAGATGTTTCCAGTATATGTAGCCTTCACATTAAATTGACCCTCTGTTTGGCTTGGCCCTTCTCAGAATGTTCACATGGCTATCCCTTTCTCTTTGTTCAGATCTCAGCTCCAATATCATTAGAGAAGAGCCTTCCTTTACCACCTGAGCTAACACTCCCTTCCCTTGTTCCAGCAGTGTTCTATTTCTCTGTTGTATTTTCTCCTTAGTACTTGTCATTACCTGAAAATTACCTTATCCTTTGTTTATTGATAGAAAAGCCGGCTGCTCATTCACTATTGTTGAATAAATAAATGAGTTAATTAGATTTTTGAGAGCATTTTGTAAATAAATAAGATGGCTTAGAAGAAATGCATCTGAATGCAACACAGTTTTGAAAAATTCCCAAGAGTTTCTTATAACCAAAAATAGAGAAGTTTAGAATACATGATATGTTCAAAAATAAATCCCCAAAGTACTCAGCAACTGTCTATCTAAAGACTGTTGCTAAAGAAACTAATCTCCAACCACTATGAGACCCTTGTTGTATGACACATGGCGTTGCGTTAACTTGCCTTTGTCGATAGTTTCAGTCAAGAACTTAGATCAACACAGAGAAGATTTGCTAAATAAATGTGTAAATGATACAAAACAGAGGACTATAATACGTTGAATAACATCATGGCAAAATTATTTTAACATACCAGCAGGCTGGAAGGGTAGGTTAAATTAATAAGGTGAATTTTTATCAGGGGTAAAGTATAGTTATGTCTTTTCACTGAGAAATTCAAGAAGTGAATGATATGTAATATCATCGTAATATATGTAAACTCAGTAGCAACCTGTATTTCTTGGAAAATGTTTGGTTACTAAGGATCGATGACTCGAGAAAATATTGAGTACTTATTATGTACAGTCACTTGTAAATGCTTTGTAATCATTACTTTATATCCTTAACCAGTCTGTGTAGGTACTGTTTTACTCATGCTGATAAGGAAACTGAGGCACAGAGATTAAATAAGTTACTTACAATTACAGCAAGTAGTGGAGCCGTAAATAGTTGTACTCCAGAGTATGCACAAGTAACTACAAGGCTGTGTGGGCTAACCTTTCTGCTGGCACTGGGCTGCATTAACAGAATTACTATGTTCACATCAAAACCAGCAAGAACCCCAGTGCTGGACAGAGAATATCTGAAGTCCTGTGTCATTCTGGGCCTCACAATTATAAAGGCCACTGACAATAAAAGTAGTATATCTATAGTTTAATGCCCTGGATTAAAAAAAAAGATAATTTGGAATCAATGAATTCAAAAAATAGTTCAATGATATGGGGTTGTCTGATTTGATGGACTCACCTCCCCAAAGTCAAAATACTAGTAAATCATGGAGTCAATTCTAATCCAGATCTGTCTGATGCCATGAAAGTTCAGTTCCTCCTTGTTGCTGACTCACGGAGATTCAAGAATGTCATCGAAGGTCCATGTGCCTCTGAGGTGCCTTTCTCCCTTCCCCAGAAATGGCCTTAGGAAAGGAGGCCCAAGAACTCGGCTGTCTGAGGATTATATCTCCAGTCCTTTGAAATTCCAGAAGACAAATGACTGAACCGTCTGATCCCTTATAAAGCCACATGTGTTGTAATCATATTAAAATTTACAGTTTGGGATTTTTGGTTTTGCTTTTTCTGAAAGTTAATAACTTGGGACTGGCTTCTAGATCCCCATCGGATACCTGACCTCATGTGATTATTGTCATGCATTAGAGGTTGTTTAATTTAATGTTCTTGAAAGGCAGCTATCCCAGTAGATGCCTGCCTGTTAGACGTCATAGCTGCTGCCTCTTTTGCTTGGCTTCTCTCTGTCATGCTGGAGGATGCTGACCTTAGCCTCTAAGGTGACCCTACCTGCTACTTCCTAGCTCTTTTGCAGTGCCCTTCACCCCAGTTCTGTGCAGCTTTAGGGCATGCTACCCATAACCTTTTCAGTTTCCCGGCATGGGCTAACCTTTCTGAGAATCCATATCACAAGTCTGCTGTGGTCAGGTTGGCAGGTCACTGCTTGACTAATGGCCCGCTCCAAGGCTTGCTGGCAGATACTGTGTTGCCGTGAACCCTATTGATCCCAGAAGTTTGCCTGCTGCTCAGACAGACTCTGTGGCCATGAGGAGGTGGTGAGTCACGGCCCCACCATCCCTGCCACCCATCTGTTCTTGTGGAGAGGAGAATGAAGATGACTCTTTGTGGTATTGTAAAACCTAGAAAGACATTAAAAATTCCGTTAAATTTTCATACCCTTTTAGCTGTTGAAACATACAATCTATTAGAAAGGGGGAAGAAAACCTCCTGCAGTTTTTTCCCTCACTACCCTTACTTCAGAGGCTACTTAAGGGACCAGGTAATGATTTTACGATGTTTATTAATGCTTCATGGTCTGGTTGCTTCCCCTACCCCCAGTCTTTTGTCTTTAAGTTGGAAGTGCAGAAGCTGTCAGAGGGTCTTTAAATTACAGAGCTTTGCCATGTCATATGTTCTCCTGTTATGGATTTTGTATATAGAGATCTGTTGTCGTAGAGATGCTGAGTAAGAGGTATTTATTTTTATGTACTTTGGGATAAAGAAGGAAAGGGTTTGGGAGCCATATAGACACAAGTTTGAATGCTGGCCCTGCCATTTACTAGCTGTATGGCCAGTATCAAGCTTGTTACATAACCCCTGAGGGCCTAAGCTCACCCACCTGCCACCCTGGGAAGTAGTACTTTAGTGATACCTTGTGGTTACAATGACCTCACACAAAGACCCTCTTATGCCCCTCATCTGATCTAAGTACTCAAATTATTTTAGTTTCTCCTATTTTTTCTCAATAATTACTTTTATTTTATCTCTCTCATGGGCACCATATTGGGTAGCAATATTCCTCAATCCATGGTCTGCTTGAGGATTTAAAATAAACTTGAGATTCATTTGCAGTAAATTTTTACATCTTGGTTTGTATGTTTAACCTTATTTCAATTCGTTTCGTTCCCATATTTGGTTTTATTTAATCTTCAATCCCGCTTACCTTATTTTATCTTTTCCTACCAATTATAAACTCAAATATTTTCCAGTACAAGAGAGCACATAGGAAAAGGTCTGGAAATTTAAATTTGATAAATGAGTGAGTAAATAAATGTTAGTAAACATACACACACAAACAAGTACTTCAGAGGAGAGTTAAAATAAATAAAAGAGGTTGAGACTGAATTTTTGCTTTCAAGATACCCAAATAAGAGGTAGAGCTGGCAGTTGGGCCTATGCTGAGAACAGAGGTAAGGCCAGAAGTAGAGATTGGGAAGTTATCAGAGTAGCTGAAGTTGAAGTTGTAGCTTTTTTTTTTCTAATCTATTACACAGTTGTATTACATGAGCTAACACATGTAAAACACCTAAAATAAAGCCTGGGACAAAGCACAAACTCAATTAAATGCTATTACTGTTTTGCTCACTTACTGATGACTCTATGAAAGCTCATAGAGCAGGTTTTTCTCAACTTTTTTTTTTTTAAGTAGTTGCAGCTATCAACGAGAGACTCTAGAGAAAGAAGTAAACTGGATCTGGGGGAAAGGAATAAAACAATCTTTAAAGGAAGTTAGAGGAGAATATGACTTCAAAGGAGGCTAAATTGCAATGGGCAAGGAGATAATAACAAAAGAGCTGTGTATGGGAGGGAATAATCTCCAAGAATGTTGAGAAGAGATGAGTTGTAGACTGAAACCGGTCTTGTTGATAAAATGAGTTGGACACCTTATTGGAAAATCATTTTATTACTGTAATAGTGGGGACAGAGATAAATAAGGGTTGGTGAATAAATAATAATGAATACAACTACAACTAACTTTTTAAAGATTTTTTTAAATTTATTTTTGCATACAAACTGGGTTGCAGGCTAGAAGTGTGGGGCGGTGAGAGGGTTCACTAGAGACAGAGTGGGGATCAGAACAGGCAGATCGACCAAAATACACTGCTGAGGGGAGCAGCAGGCGAGACAAGAGAGGTCTGCTGTGCCACTTGGGAATCTCCCCAGCTGGCATTGAGCTGTCATAGCAGCTGCTGACAGCTCCACAGCGCTGCACTTAATGGCTTAACCTGTTGTGCCACCAGGGAGTTCCAACTGCAACTAACTTTAATGAAGCACTTTTTAGAAGAGAAGTACCGTGATATGAACTTGATATGGGTATCATATTGCAACAACCTTATGAGATATGTAGTTATCCAGTTCTTCCCCCCCTTTAATAGAAGAGGAAAATTGAGGCATAAAGAAGTTAATCACCTGACGTCACACAACTGGCTAGTGTGGATTTAAGCCAAATGTCAGATGTGTAATGTAGGGTATGAGACAAGACAGTCAGATTCAGAATCCTAGCTGACAAAACAGAGCCAGCAAATTTAGACAACTCTAGAAATTTGGTTGGGCAGGGGATATAAGAAATGGGGATAGTTGCTAGAGGAGGAGGAATAGTTAAAAACACATGAAGTTTTGTGGGTGAATGGTTGGTTGGATGAAAATGAGGGAGATTTGCTGAGCAGATCTCACTGCTGATGGGAAGCTTTCAGTAGTGAGGATACCAGAGCGAGACAGAACATGGTCTCTAAAAAGGGGCTGGATCATATCCATTCTGTCACAATACACAGGGAAGGACCTGGATACAGAAGTGAGTGGAGTGTCTGTTCATCAGTGGGAAATGGAGGGACCTTCTTCAGGTCACTTACGTTTTTTCTGTGAAGTAGGAGATGACATGGTCATCTGAGAGAGTGGTAGACAAGTAAAGGAGTCCAAAGTTTGAGAAAATTGGAAAAGATTTAAAGAGATATACAGAAAATGGAAGCCAAGTGATTAGGGGAAACTTGTAGGGTTTTGGAGTGAAACTGAGAGCCTTGCAGAGGGTGGCCATGCTATAAATAATAAGCCCTGTTATGTGGCCTTCTCCAGCAATGCTCAGCATTCTGGCTGTAAGCACAGAAAAAGAGTTTTTCATTTGCTGTGTCTTAGTCCTAGTGAATAGTACACCACCCTCCCAGTCCTGCAAGCCATTGCTCTGTGATAGTCCATCTCCACTAGTTACCGAGTGCTGTCTGTTTCACACTCCTAGTATTTCCATGATCCATGAACTCTCTCCACTTTAAATGCCACCAAGTCTGTGTTCTTATAATCTCCCACCTGGACTGTTCATCAGGCTCTTATTATTTCTCACTGAATGGAAACTTTCTTTTTTCAACCCATTCTGCACACTGAAGCCAGTGTGAAATTTTTACAGTGAAAATCAGATCTTGTGACTTCCCAGCATAAACCTTCCCAAGTCTTCCTAATGTTCTTGGGGCACAAAATAAAAGCTCCACTATGGCTTCCCCTCCGGCATCATGCTCCCTTTGATCTGGTCTGCTGCTCATAGTTCAGAACACCCTTGTCCTCACCACAGGACTTGCTTTTATGATTTTATTGTCTTGTCTCCAATATCAAGTCCATGTTCCAGGCAAAAGGACAGGGGCAGTGTACAAAAGTGTGTATTATAACTGAGACTCCTTTTTGTGCATTTCTGTTTATATCTTGTTGGGCAGAATAGCATTATGTGAGTGGCACTATCTGTAAGGGAAGCTAGAAAAAGATATTTTTCATTGGCCATACTGCAGCATAACCAGAGTTGTATTCAGAGAAAAGGGGAGAATGGCACTTAGGCAACTCCTTGTCTCTGCCATAGGTGAGCGGGGCTTTCCAGGTAAAGAGTTGAGTGAAGGGTATCCCTGAGTGAAGAAACAGTATGAGAAAAGATTCTAAGCTGAGTAATATGGTATGTGCAGGGAAGAAATTGCTGGTGCATTAAGTTTGAGGCCAAGAAAGGAGAGATGAAGCTGAACAAATAGGCGGTGATCTAATTTTAATAGCCTTTCTATGCCATGATGAGGAGCTTAAACCTGATCCTGTATAGTAGTTTCTCTAAGTAGGATTTTATGTCCCAAGTGTGGTGTCCAGCAAGAAAGGCCATTGAATGTGGGAAGAAAATTCAGAATTTCTGTTTATTTTATTTTATTTTAACACAGGCACAAGTCAACACAGGCACAAGTCAAGTTATAAATTCAATACCACCTCTATCTAATTTATAAGTAATATGTGTGTGTGTGTGTATATATATGTGTGTGTGTGTGTATATGTATATGGAATCCATGCTAAAGACCTTTTTTAGTGGCACACATAATCAGAATATTTAGAAACTGTTACTTTGGGCATCAGGGAACCGTTGAAGGATTTTGAACAAGGAGATAACATGTTTCAATGTGCCAAGGTTTTTTGTTTATAATAGAATGTCCTTTACATTTTTAAAAATAATTTTAGAATGCTAGTACTTGGAAAGGAATGTAGATGGCATCTACTTCATTTTACAAGGGAGACAACCGAAGCTCAGGAATGTGAAATAAGTAGGGACAATCTTTGAGTGAGTTTGTAGCAGTGCTGGGGCACCAAACCAGATCCCATCTCTTAAGGGTCCTTTGTGTGTTTTCTCTACAAGTTCTCTTCTTGGAAGCTGCTTCTCTCTCTTCTGCTGTTACTTTTCTCATCAGAACTTTGGGCATGTAGGAAACTCAAAGGACTACCTGACTGTAAACATGAACCCCAACACAGTAGAATTTTGTGAAAATGAATTAGCAGTTTGCCCTGGTAGCTGTCCAGCTGGTAGTCTCCAGATGCAATTTCCCAAGGTTCTGTTTTCGTGATAATAACCCATCCATAATTCAGCTCATACATGCCATTGGAAAGATTTTGACATTGTATTTGCAAACTAACAGGCTAAGTAAGAGACTGCACTGAATAGATTTCTAATGTGTGTGATAAAGACTTTCCAACGGGTGTATAGTCCGCTGAGATAAAGCATGGCTGAGTGACTATACACTGTGCATGCAAAGAAACACATATTCCCGTGGGAATATGTTTGTGTTTGGCTAGATTTCACAGCGAGTATCTTGTAAGAACTGGTAGGGAAAAAACCTGAATTACAAAAGCCTGCTTCATGATGTTGTGAACACTAGTTGAGGTCTTTGTTACCTACTTTTTCGCCAGTATAATTGATTTATTTCATCATGCCATCTTCAGCCCAGCTATTCACATACAGGAAGAACAGGGGGCTCCCAGATAACCAGATGGGGAATAAGACTTGTACACTCTCAGGTATCCTAAACTATTCACAAAAGTCAGTTTATAGGGGTACAGACCAAGGGTTAGATGTCTTGAGACAAATGTGTTTGTCAAGTTGATGATTGTGTTTACCAAGAGCCTTTTATCACCAGCTGAGTCCTCTTTTAATGGCTTAGGTCACCCTGGAATTGTTTCAAAAAAACAGCCTAATGTTAGAACTCCTGTGGGCTTGCCAGACACAAATCTAAAATGAAGTCTGTAGTCTTCATGGTAGCAAACTCCAACCTCAAACTCCATAATATTAATCATGGACTGATGTTTTCATATTTGATCAAGTTCTTAGCCCTGTAAATATAACCATTTATTTAAAAGAGAGATCTAGCTGTATATTTTTAAGTTTTTGGATATAAGAATCTTGACTACATTTCCCAAAGGGGAAATTGTGTGTATATATGTATGAGTGTGTTTGTACATATATATTGTGTGTATATATACACTCTCCACACATATACACACATAAGTAGTTATAGGACCTGATAAGAGAGTTTTATTTTGATGATCCTTGTAGTCTCTAAAATTTTGTTTGGATAGTGAAATATTGCAGTTTCTGTAATATTCCAATGGCTTATGGACACAGCAAGAAAGAGTGTAACATGTGCCATGTAATACTATGGTCATTCCTTAATAAACATATCTGACTAGAGTTCCTGATTTTTATTACTTAAAATGCACCCTGTTGATATAATAAATTCTCAGATCACAGTGACTCAAAAAAAGAGTATTTTCTTTCTCCTGGTCCAGGGCAGATAGTATACCTGAATGGATTCCAAGATACAGACTTTCATCTGTTTTATGTCTACAAGACTGAAGAAAGAACCATTACAACTATAAGGAAGGAAAAAAGAGGAAGGGGAATACTTAGTCCTCTCCCTTAGAGGCCTGGACAAATAGTTACACATGTCATCCTTGCTCTGATCCCACTGGCCAAAACCCATTCTCAAGCCCAGAACTTACCGGAGGGAAATGCATTCTTTAGCTGGTGTTCATGTTCTCAGCTGAATATAATATAGAAGTAAAAGAGAATGTATACTAGGGGACCAATTATCTAAGCCATACTGATTAAGTTGAATGAGTCTTCCAACACCTTTTTTCTGTCTCTTAGAAGTGGGTCTCAACTCCTGTGAAAGTGTTCCTCCATCTACCCTAAAGCCTAATGGAACAGGGTGGTACAAAAACTAAATCTTGATGAAATCTCCTATGTCCTTTATGTACAGTATCAATTAGTATATTTGCCATGAGTATTATTCTTCCCATTTTACAGGTTAGGAAACTGAAGCTCAGAGAGGTGAGATAATACCACAAAACCAAGAAGTGGTAAATTTGAGACCTTTAAATTATCTGGTTATTAAAAAAGTTGAATCTGGAAAAACACCTGAGTTCCCTTTTCTCGGCCTCCATATCCTCTTCTGTAAACTGAGGGGACTGATTATATCTGCTACTCTCAAGCTGGAGCATCTATGAGGATCACCTGGAGGGCTTCTTAAAACACTTATGTCTGGGCCTGTTTTGAGCTTCTGATTCAGAAGATCTGGAATTAACCTGATCGTTGTCCATTTTGAGTTCCCAGGTTATGGTTCCCAGCCATATTTTGAGACCCACTGGAGTAGATCATGTTAGATTTCTTTCAAATGATACATCCTTCAGGTCAACAACCTGACTAGTTTCATTAGCCCTGCATTGGTGGGTGGTGAAAATACTACCACTTTCATTTGGGAAGTAGTGACTTTCAAATGCTTTGGTCAAGTTTGATAGGTGTCGAGGGAAATTCTCAACATGAAGAGAGGAAAATGCTGATGAAAATCATTCTGTAATGTAGTCACTCAACAAATATGTATTGAGCATCCGTGTGCCATGCATTGTGCCAGTATTGAAGATAAAACATGATTAAGACACACCTGGTCCCTGCCAGTGATATATATGTAGACATTGGAGAAAATAGATTATTAATTTTTTATTATTATTATTATTATTATTATTGAAAAGGAAGTGCAAGGACCTTTGAGAAAAAAACTTCTCTAAAATTTGTGATTATAACTTTCAAGTTAACATAAACAAGCTAATTTTCTATTGTGCTCTTAGATCATCAGTGATCTATTATTCTGTATCTAGTTTGATTTTTTCTTTGTTTCTTTGAGATATTTCTAGCATTCCAGCTCAGTAAGTAGCATTTTCATTTAATTTTTGCTAACTTAAAGGTTGCCTTCCTGTCCTAGATGAAACCTTGACTTTGTTCAAAATTAGCATTTTCATTTTTATCAGACAGTGGCAGTTTAAATCAACAGCGAGAGCAGAAACCCTTGTCTAAAGCAATTTCCTCACTATTATTCCAGCTTCAATGAAATTAGAAATCCTAGGGAGATGAATTCAAATAGTCATCTGCCCGCCCCTCCATCCCTCCAGCAGTTTGGCTTTTTTTAAAGAATAAAAGGTGAAGGATGTAGAGTTCTTGAAGGGAGATATCTAGTATAAAAAGAGAAGGAAGTGGGGGATGTCTTTATAAAAAGAGAAGGAAAGGAAACTGATAACAGTTATCATTGGTTGAATGTGTATTATGTGCCAGGGGCCATTACCAAGCATTTTACATTGAATTATCAGTTAAATGCCTGACAAACAAATGAGGTAGTATTATTTTCTCCCATTAAAAATATGAAAGTCAAGGTTCATAGAAATTAGATAACTGACCCAAAGTTTCATAGTTATTTAACAGAGGAGCAGGAATTCAAAATCAGGTGCATGACTCTAGAAGTTCATAATTTTTGCCAGTAAATTTCAATCCCTGCATTTTTCATAGGGATGGTGCTGAATCATTTGACTTACTGGTTTTCTGACTCATTTCCCCAAACAGGGCCAGCTCTGATGTATCTTCTGCACTGTCTCCTGTATCCCATTTCTTCCTACCTTTTTTCTAGTGCAGTCCATCTACTCCATCACCTTCTTCCTTTCTATTGGCCTTAAGAATCAGCTCCTTATGGACTAATTCAGTGGCATAGTGGAATCTGGTGTGTTTGCCAGGGAATAAAAGTACATTTGTTCAGGGCTATAATGCTTATTTGAAAGGGATGTTCAATCACAGATCTGACTTTTTTATGAGCCTCGTTCCATACACTTGTGATTGGAAAACTGCTTCAGTAAGTGCCTTCATGAAGAATCACTGTCATATGTATTATTTTTAAAGATTTCACAATAAAAAGCCCTCACATTATTGATAGTCCATATGAAGTAAATAATATGTGCTTTAAAATAAAATTCACCATGATAGTGACGAGAATATGGGCTTTCATTTTTTGTAGTCAAAGAGATAAAATATAGGTTATCTATCACTAAGGAATATGTCAACACATTAATCTGTGGGCTCAGTTTTTCTCTTTTTATTGGCAAAAACATGATTCTACACGTCAAAAGAAAGAGTTAGTGGTTTTATTTTTTAAGCTCATTAAGATGGTTCAAAAAGTCTTGGCTAGCAAACACCTTTTTAAAAAATCAATTTTTCAATAATTTAGAGTGAATCAAACCCATACAGTTTCATTTCCCTTAAGGGGGATATGCTTTCAAAATAATTAAAGTAGAGGCAGCTTTATAGATCTTGAGAAAATGTGCTTGGGAAGTGTTTTTTGATTCCTTCGGGACCCCAAAACTTTTATAAAATGGGACACGACTGGTATCAACCTCCCCACTTCATCATTGGCTAGTGGTACATAACCAGTAGTTTAGAGGAGGCTGCCTGCCCACCTAGTCTATATGCTCTCACTTCTCTTATTAATAGAACTCAACTTTTAACTGTATGTAGGGTTCTTTAAAGACTACATTTCCCAGCCTCCTTTGTAGCTGTATATGTTCATCTAAGTTTTGACCAGTAAGATGTAACCAGCAGTGTCCTGTGGGATTCCTGAGAAGTTTCTCTTAAGGGGGGTTGGGGGAGATGATGACTGTCTTTTTCCTGTCTTGTGTACATTGACTGGAGTTCTAGCATCGACATTAGATAGTAGACAAGGATGACACCCCAAGGCTGGCATAACTGTGATTTTTGTGGCATTACCCTACCTTGGATTCACTGTCTGCACTTCACTGTCTGGACACGAGAGAGAAATTTATCTGTTTTTTTTTATTTTGTGTCACTATTTTGTGGACTTGGAGCTACATTTGACGATAACTTATAAAAATGATGACTCGTCAGGTTTGGAGAAACAGCAAGGGCACTAACTAATAAGTTTAGCTGTCATTACTGAGCACCATCCAGGGGCCAGGAACTGTTCTGAGAGCTTTATCATATTAGCTCCCACAACCCACTCAACAGTCTTCTGAAAGACCATTATCCCTATTTTATAGATGATGAACCCAAGACATAGAGATGTTAAATAACCTGCCAGAGGTCATACAGCCTAATCAGAAGTTGAAATCAGTCTTCCTAGCTCTAGTGTTTTCCTTTAATCCTTGTGGGAAAGTGACTTGGCAATGTTGTTTCTTGTTTTTTTAAAGCAAAAATTAGACTTAAAGCTCTGACTTTTAACCATATGCAAGTTTATCCTCAGACCTGACTTTGCCATTAGTTATGTGAGTGACCATGACACATCCCTTAACTTCTTTTTTATAAATATATATTTTTATTGTTATTTTTATCTTTTACATTTTATATTCCCCTTGGGTAACCCACCACCAAATCACCCGTGATCCACCCCTTAACTAACTTATGCCTCAGACTATTTCACAAATAAGAAAATATGGCACCATGCGTATCAGTCAGCCACTCAGAACATGACACTATGACAAGTATACCTCTCCAAGGGAGGAACTCAAAGGTTGGTGAAGAAAAAAGCCTGAATCCTTGAGAGAAAGATTAAGGAACAACAGGGGAGAGACAGAACAATGTTATCATGTCCCAGAGATCTCTGGTGCTTGGCTTAGGGTAGGTAACCTGTGAACATTTCTAGAACTGAAGTGACAATGCATGATTCCCTGCCCTTTGAGGAGGAAGAAATAAATGTGAATGAAAAGGAGGGGAAATCTTTGGAATCGAGAATCTAACAACAGTGCTCCACCGTGAATCAGGGAGACTCAGCAAATTCTGGGTTAATGTTAGTGGATTTAGTCAGTGAAGGGACCTTGCAGCTCGAGTAAAATTTGGGCTGGTCATAAGTAAGTTAGATGTTCTCTCCTTCCTGCTTTTTCTGTGTCCCAGGTTCAGTTCCTTGAACAAACTTCATGCTCATCTGCTGTAGGTGAACACAGCTCTTCTCTCTGCTGGCCACACTTTCCCAACTTCACTTCCTAGGTAGTCTGCTTATCTGTAGTTCTGTACATCACCTCCGGGGAGGGGGGGTGTCCTGAGTAGATGGGGATATAACTGGGACCCATCAAAATTGAGGACTTGGTTCTAAAGTACATACTGTGAAAACTTTGTTGGCCAAAATTGTTCTTGGAAATCCTTTAGGAAGCTAGATCCACTATGAAAACGGACAAATTCTCCGTACTAGAGAGAATGTCCAGAGCAGTATTTCTTTTTGAGTAGCTAGCCTATCTGGGAATCTAAATTGTATTTTAAAAAATCCAGATTGTATACAGCCAAGCAGCTTGTGCAACCTAAGGGGAGTCAGGTCAATAGACCATGATATCAATGGTGCCCCTGAGGTGGGCCTGCACATGCAGAACTGTGCACGGTGTGCTTGGACCTAATGAGAGGAGATATACTAAGGAAAAACAGGAACTGAAGTCAACCCAGGGAAGAGCTGATTTACTTCCCACTCTAGAGCTGGGCTCCCTGAGTGGGATGCTGAAATGACTTACCTGAATTATTTATATTGTTTAATTTCTCTCTGTATCTCTTTCACTTGTTGTTTGAATCCTGGGTACAGTTAAATTTGTGTGTCATATCTATCTATGCAAACCATAAATCTTCTGTACTTCCTTTAATAACACTCATTACATTTGAGTTTTTTCATGGCTAGTTTATAATTACAGCTTTGATGGTCCTGCTGGATTAAGGAGTCGTGTCCATCTCATTGCCTGCTGTGGCCCCAGAACCAACACAGTATCTGGCACAGTTTTTCTGAGACGTTCCTTTCCAAATTTTGATGTGACTGTCTACTCACCTGCCTTTAAGAAGATCCACTAAACCTTTATCTCAGTTACTCAGTTCTGACACCCAGGTACTCTGTAAGCCTGGGGTGGAGAAAAAAACCTGCCTGGGCTGGTACTGCCCTAATGCTACAGAAACCCCTGAAACTTATAATTATCCAGAGACACTTGATATATCTGAAGGCCTAAGGAGCTCTGGACCCCCTCAACTCATTATCACCTCATTGAACCCCCAACCTCTAAATGCTCTTGTCACCCTTCCCACTGCCATCCTTGTGCCCCAAGGCACCTCCCAGCCTGACTTTGAGGCTCTCACAAGTGAACTTACTGAAATGCAATCCTGAACATATGTCAGTGTTGGTTTTTGAGAAGCCTATCCAGTAACAACAGTACCATCCTCTCTTTGTTATTTTTTTTTCTTTTGTCTTGAAAAGAGTTTAAAGTTAAAAGCGTCTGAAGAATATTCAGAAAGTAAAAGGAAGCAAAAAACAATCTCACCACTAATACCCCAATGCAATTTTAGTCACTTTTTTCTGGCAGATTTACCATGAGTCGATTTGAAACTCTACTTTATATGTTAGTTTTAAAGTAACATTTTCTCCTAATCATATTTTCATTGTTTTTATAAGCATCATTTTCATAACCGCATAACATTTCATCAACTGATCTTATACTTTTAAAGCCTCTGTCAGGGTTGGAGATGTAAAGGTTTTCAATTTTTTCCTTTCAGTTTATAAATACAATATAAAGCCCTGCAAACACATCAAAACACTGCAAGGAGTAGCTTTGTTCCCTTTAATTTACTTTTTCTTTTTTTGTTTTTTTTATAGTACTTTTTATTATTATTATTCATATCTTTTACATTATCGTATATTCCCCATAGATTACCCACCACTGATTCACCTGTGAACCATAACTATAGTCCCTTGTGCTCTTTTCTCCCCCATTTTGTGCCCTTTCCCTC